>SJYT01034757.1:0-32134 GCA_006410635.1 Cephalophus harveyi | reverse complement strand
TGTTTTATTTTTAATTAAAGAACTCCAACTTTGGTTTGTCTTTCTTGTATAAGAAAAGAATAACTGTATAGTTAAGAAAAAATGCTGCATCTTATTCAAAATTTTTTCAAGGCACCTTTAAGAATTTTGCCAGATATTGAAGGTAAGAGGTTGATACCTCAACTGCTTATTTGGAAATCATCTAAGTGAAATAGTCACCTTTTAGCACAAAAGAAAATGCTAATGCTTTATGGAAATTGTCTTCATATAACAAAGCAAACCCATCAGTTATTTTCTACTGAAATCTTGAACTACACTTGGGTATATAGACATTCACTTAGACTTTATTTTAAAGACATTGAAGTTTTTGATGTTTATAAAGTTACATAGAAAAAATTTTTCTATTGTATTGTGACTGTGATGTCAAGGCTACATTTAATACAAATTTGTATTTCAGCATGAGTTTTGTATTTGGCAAATGTTCAACACATTTTCTTTGTACTATTTACCAGTGCATTTTGCAGTATGGGAATACATGTTTATTTATTCCATATTACCTTCAGAATTAACTCTTGTATTCTAATATAACTCTTACTGTGGATAAAATACATGATTTAATTTAATTTCATAATGTACAATAATAGCATAATGTTTCAAATATATGACTTCTAGTTTCATTCATTAAAGTAAGGATGTGTCCTGGAAGTCCCTCCCCTGGCTTTCTTCTCAACATCCATCCTCTTGAAACATATTCATCCCCAGAACTCTTAAGCACCAATCATTTTTAAACCTCAATATGTTCTTTCATTCTTTTTCTTAATTTGCATTATAGAGACACATACACACACATACATGAAGATATATTATTTTTTTCTTTGTATTATCATTAGTCCAATAACTGAGACTACTGAACATTTATGCTACTTTAAATATCATACTTGTATTTCTGTCTTCTTGTTGTCTATTGCATTAGTCCTTGATGCTTATGAGACTACCCCAATAGTATCTTAAACAACGTTTTGTTTTGCATTTTTCCCAAGATTATGTGGGTTGCTGTAGAAGTTCCCTTTAAGAGTTCAACTGGGTTCACTCACCACTGTAAGTAAAAGTAATGTGTTGGAGCTGGTTCCCAGCAGCTTATGAGAACTGATACTTGTAAGAATTCTGTGAATCAGGTGGCATTATATGGATGGCTCGAAATTGACCATGGTGGGTGTCATCTCACAAAAAGTGCCAAATGCTAAAAATCAAACTTTTTAATTCCCTTAGTGCTGGGAAGATTCAAGATGGCTTCACTTAATGCCTGTGAGTTGGTGATGGCTATTGGCTGAGGTATTGGGTTTGGTCCAAATGATCTCTCATGCTCTAGAGGCTAAGCAGACTTTATTATATGGCGGTTTCAGTGCAACATTCCAAAAACAGGGAAGTAGAAGTTGAAATCTGCCTTAAAAAATCACATAACATCACTTCCATCACATTCCATTTGTTACTTCTATAGCCTAACATACAGTTCCTCTTACTTATAAAATTAATATAGCTTTTACAATCAAAATTAAGTAGTAAAGTCCATGTGAAATAATTATGACAATAACTGGTACAAGATATTTGATAAATGTCAGTTACTATTACTACTATGTATTACTACTTTATATCCTTTTAAATCTCTCATATCAGTCATCTCTTTATCCTCATTGCCACCACCTTAATGAAAGGACCCTTGTTTAATTTCTCCCACTTTACTTGGTCTGCAATAATTCTGTTTTAGCATCTGTAATTATAAACAAATATTTGGTCACTTGTCAGATTCCAACTTTCAGATAGCAAACTTTAAGGGCTTAAAATTCCTATTTTTTTTTTATAATTTTATCACAAATATTCAGCATAGCATCTGGAATAATCATCCAATAAATGTTTGCTGAATCATTTTTTCTGCTAATAGCAATCAGAGTAATTAACCTGTTAAATGTTATATTTTATACTGAAATACATAACCACATTATGAAATAACTCATGTATCTGGAGTGATAACTCTAGAGTATATGTAAATTAAGAAATTATGTTTAATGCACTAATGTCAAAAATGTGAGATGCAGTCTTGTACAGTAGCTGAGTACACAGACTCTTGACTGAAGGTTACCAGTAACCAAATCCCAACCCAACAGTTCTTGCTGTTTCTTTAGTAAAGTAGCCTAGGCTTTCTCTGTGTTAGTTTTATGTAAACAGGAAGATAAGACTTCTAATATTAGAGCATTATTATAAGCATTCAACAACTTTAGCAAAAGTAACAAAGTAATAGTAGACAAATTGACATATAACAAGTTCCATTTAAATATTCTCTTATATTGTTGTTAATATATTTTCTGGAACTCTATCTTCAAAGATATACTTGCCCCAAAAAATAAACACTACAGATTCAAATAAGTTTGTGTTGTCTCAGGCCATACTTTAGGAAAGGTTAATGCAACACATCCATTGTATTGTTTATGTTTTCTTTTTAAAAATATAAAATAATGTTGAAAGTTTGTTGTAATACATTTTAATAATATTTTAACTATAAACTGGATCCTATAATGTAGTTTTCATATTCATGAGTACCTATAAAATGTTAACATATTTGGTTTGCTTTATGTAAACATGAAAGGAAGACAGATGATAAGTCATTTTATCTCCTGACCCTTTTCATTGATTATATTCTTTAAGAATTATTTCACATAATAATTCTTACATAATTGCAAATTATTACTTTCATTTAATCCTGCTATCTTAACTACTGTCTCTTATACACATCTCTTTTCCTTTAGATTTGCTGATTCATGAGTACCTATAAAATGTTAACATATTTGGTTTGCTTTATGTAAACATGAAAGGAAGACAGATGATAAGTCATTTTATCTCCTGACCCTTTTCATTGATTATATTCTTTAAGAATTATTTCACATAATAATTCTTACATAATTGCAAATTATTACTTTCATTTAATCCTGCTATCTTAACTATGTATCACTTACCTTTTCTGCTTTAATCTAATTCTTTGTTCTTTTCCTGTGTTTTTAAAGTTTTTAAAGTTTTTAAAACCTGTCCACCCAAAATTAATTTAGCATTCAACTGGATAGCTTCTGCTATTCACTTTCATTCAAACAAAAAGTTGCCTTATCACCTATATTGTATCTAAACATTTTCTAATAATCTCCTCAATCTTCACTTTTATTTTGAATTGCCTTGTAATCTACTACCTTTTGATCACCTTCTCATGTCTTTCATCTAATATCTAATCTGTAATTTTGCTTTTATACTGGAGCCATGTTTCCTTGACTTTTACAGACAATATTTAAAATTTACCCTTCTTTCTTTGACCTGTTTAAAATTAACTTTTGTTGAGGTGTATTTGATTCACAATGTTATGTTAGTTTCTTCTGTACAACAAAGTGAGTCATTAATACATATACATACATCTACTCTTTTTTAGATTATTTTCCCATATAAGCCATTGCAGAGTATTGGGTAGAGTTCCCTGTGCTATACATTAGGTCCTTATTTGTTATCTATTTAATATATAGTAGTATATATATATATATACGGCTTACCTGGTGGCTCAGAGGATAAAGCGTCTGCCTGCAATGCAGGAGACCCGGGTTCAATCCCTGGGTTGGGAAGATCCCCTGGAGAAGGAAATGGCAACCCACTCCAGTATTCTTGCCTGGAGAATTCCATGGACAGAGGAGCCTGGTGGGCTACAGTTCACGGGGTCACAAAGAGTCAGACACAACTGAGCGACTTCACTTTCTTAATCTCCCAATTTTCTCCTTCCTTAACAAACCATAAGTTCATTATCCGTATTTGTGACTCTATTCCTATTTTGTAAATAAGTTTATTTGTGCCTTTTTTTTTTTTTTTGATTCCACTTCTCTACTAAAAACAATATTGGGTCTATTCATTGGATATGTTTATCCTTTTGTAAAATGCTTCCAAATAAAATTGGCCATGGCTACTTTGACAATATTTCTTGAGTAATATTCAAATTTAACTAGAATTCTCAAAATTGTGCTACTATTTTTCTGTAAGTAATTCAAAATCTGAATTCAGCGCACATAACACTTATGTGGGAGTGGCAGTTGGGGCTTGAGAGACATTGAGCCACAGGAGATTGTTTCCCACATGACTTAACTGTTAAGGTCAGTGGATCACCAAAATGAAATAAATATTGAATTATTTTGTAAACTATGAAACATTGGCTTGGCCAAAATTTCACTCAGGTTTTTCCCATAAGATGTTACAGAAAACAAACTATATGGCCAACTTGTACTAACATTGACATTCTTTTTCAGTCCTAACCAAACTACAGTCAATTAAAGACAAAATATCTTAATTTTTATTTTATCTGTTGTCTATTACACTTCATTCTGTAGTGAGAAGAACACTCACTGACTTTGATTTTCTAGATCCAGATTTGAAATTCAGCTTTAAATTTCTTTCCTAAATGACTTTAGACAAATTTCTTAACCACTCTGTTATCCAATTTCCAATCTGAGAAATAAAAGCTAATGTATCTATTTCTTGGAAATACTAGTGTCTAAAAAATAAAGAATATATATAGAATGTTAGACATTGCCTGGCAATGTATATTTACCTATTTAAAAAAACCATCACTGGACATCTCATGATTTATATCTCTAATGTGCAAATTTACACAGATATTTCTTTGGAGAATTTTAAGTCATTTTTATATTGATTGACATACATTTCATTTCACATTTAGTAGTTAATTACATTACCAATTTAAACTACAAAGCAAATGCTGTAATAGTTAGACTACAGTTTGCATAGGGCTATACCATCACAGGATCACACCCATTTAGGATTAATCATTTCCTTTTTAAGTTAGCTTTTGTGAAGATTCCTGCCAACGAATTATTTTACAATTCTGTCACTAGAAAGAATAAACAAGGAAAGGACACAAAATGGAGTGGCAAGAACTCTCCTTTGGACTTATATGCTTACTTTAGGATGATTTTTCTGCTATTTATTAAATCAATGATATGGAGAATTCACTCTCTTTATGAACTGTTCGAGGGATCCTTCAACAGTCTGTTGAGGGAGGCCATGGGACCTTCTTGTCTATTTATCATTTATTGATGTCTCTTTCATCTGTGAACATATGAACTTGGCTACTCTCATTAGGAAGTAAAATGGCAAGGCTTAAACTATTCCCTTCCCATGAGATGATTTATTATAAAGAAATAAACACAAAATATCTTATAGTCTTTATATCTTGAACTATATCACAAGAATTGTTTCTGGTCCATTGTTCTATAAAATGCATGTTAGAGAAGTTCTACTTCCAATGCTCCAGATGGAAAAGGAAAAATTATAATTTTTTTTTCACTGACAATCCTTTTGGATGTAAAAAGGGAAAGCAGCTCCAATTTAAGAGCAAGAAATACCAACAAGCTTTTATCCATGAAACTCTATGGGTGGACAGTATCGTCTGCCACTTTTTCCAGACAAAGAGTCGCAGGATTTGCCATGATCTTTGAAACAGTTCATGGATGGAACTTTCATCATCAAATAATTAAGAAACCAGGGTGAAAGTGAAAGTGAAGTCGCTCAGTCATGTCCAACTCTTTGCAGCCCCACAGACTGTAGCCTGTCAGGCTCCTCCGTCCATGGGATTTTCCAGGCAAGAGTGCTGGAGTGGATTGCTATTTCCTTCTCCAGGGGACCTTCCCAACCCAGGAATCGAACCCGAGTCTCCCTCATTGCAGGCAGACGCTTTACCATGGGAGGCATCAGGGAAGCCCAGGGTAGGGGATATTTATTGGAAAATATTGTGTTCAGATTAAATTTTAAAATTTTCGCCTCTATTCTCTTTGACTGATGCCCATCCATTAAAATTCCTCATGTGGTGGTGCCCAGTATTATCCAAGGTCTCTCCCCTAGAGTTTGTGTGCTCATTCACTCAGTAATGTCCAACTCTTTGAGACCCCATGGACTGTAGCCCACAAAGCTTCTCTGTCTATGGGATTCTCCAGTCAAGAATAATAGAGTGAGTTGTCATTCCTTGCTACAGGGAATCTTCCAGACCCAAGGATCAAAATCTCATCTCTTGTGTCTCCTGCATTGACACTGTATTTTGCCACTGTATTGGGAGGCAGATTTTAAACCACTGTGTAAATTAAACTTACATATTTATTGACCAAAAGTTCATCTATTAAATACTTTATGGCCTGGAATGAAGACGGGCATTTTCCCTTATTTTGGGAAGCATTTCCCTAAAATGTGAAACCTATAAAGATGAACCTACAAGACTTTCTAGAACTAACACCCAAAAAAGATATCCTTTTCATAGATCTGATAGACAGAGTGCCTGAAGAACTATGGATGAAGGTTTGTGACATTGTACAGGAGGCAGGGATCAAGACCATTCCCAAGAAAAAGAAATTCAAAAAGGCAAAATGGTTGTCTGAAGGCCTTACAAATAGCTGAGAAAAGAAAAGAAGCTAAAGGCAAAGGATAAAAGGAAAGATATACCCATTTGAATGCAGAGGTAACAAGAATAGCAAGGAGAGATAAGAAAGCCTTCCTCAGGGATCAATGCAAAGAAAGGTAAACAATAGAATGAGAAAGACTAGAGATCTCTTCAGGACATTTAGAGATACCAAGGGAACATTTCATGCAAAGATAGGCTCCATAAAGGACAGAAATGATATGCACCTAACAGAAGCAGAAGATATTAAGAATAGGTGGCAAGAATACACAGAAGAACTATACAAAAAAAGAACTTCATGACCCAGATATCCATGATGGTATGATCAGTCATCTAGAGCCAGACATCCTGGAATGTGAAGTCAAATATGCCTTAGGAAGCATCACTGTGAACAAAGCTAGTGGAGGTGATGAAATTCCATTTAAGCTATTTCATATTAAGAATAGGTGGCAAGAATACACAGAAGAACTATACAAAAAAAGAACTTCATGACCCAGATATCCATGATGGTATGATCAGTCATCTAGAGCCAGACATCCTGGAATGTGAAGTCAAATATGCCTTAGGAAGCATCACTGTGAACAAAGCTAGTGGAGGTGATGAAATTCCATTTAAGCTATTTCATTCCTAAAAGATGATGCTGTGAAAGTGCTGCAGTCAATATGCCAGCAAATTTGGAAAACTCAGCAGTGGCCACAGGACTGGAAAAGGTCAGTTTTCATTCTCATTCCAAAGAAAGGCAATGCCAAAGAATGCTCAAACTACCACACAATTGCACTCATCTCACATGCTAGTAAAGTAATGCTCAAAATCCTCCAAGCCAGGATTCAACAGTACATGAATGGTGAACTTTGAGATGTTCAGGCTGGTTTTAGAAAAGCCAGAATAACCAGAAATCAAATTGCCAGCATCTGTTTGATCAACGAAAAAGTAAGAGTTCCAGAAAAACCTCTACTTCTGCTTTATTGACTATTCCAAAGCCTTTGATTGTGTGGATCAAAACAAACTATAGAAAATTTTTCAAGAGATGGGAATGCCAAGACCACCTTACCTGCTTCCTGAGAAATCTGTATGCAGGTCAAGAAGCAATAGTTAGAAGTGGATATGGAACAACTGACTGGTTCCAAATCGGGAAAGGAGTATGTCAAGGCTGTCTATTGTCACCCTGCTTATTTAACTTATATGCAGGGTACATCTTGTGAAATGCCAGAGTAGATGAAGCACAAGCTGGTATCAAGATTGCCAGGAAAAATATCAATAACTTCAGATATACAGGTGACATCACCTTTATGGCAGAAAGTGAAGAAGAACTAAAGAGCCTCTTGATGAAGGTGAAAGATGAAAGTGAAAAAGTTGGGTTAAAACTCAACATTCAGAAAACTAAGATCATGGCATCCAGTCCCATCACTTCATGGCAAATAGATGGGGAAACAATGAAAACAATGAGAGACTTTATTTTTTTGGAAATCACTGCAGAGGGTGACTGCAACCATGAAATTTAAGACACTTGCTCCTTGGAAGAAAACCTATGACCAAACAAGACAGCATATTAAAAACAGAGACATTACTTTGCCAACAAAAATCTGTCTAGTAAAAGCTATGGCTTTTCCAGTAGTCATGCATGGATATGAGAGTTGGACTATAAAGAAAGCTAAGTGACGAAGAACTGATGCTTTTGATCTGTGGTGTTGGAGAAGACTCTTGAGAGTCCCTTGGACTGCAAGGAGATCCAACCAGTCCATCCTAAAGGAAATCAGTCCTGAATATTCATTGGAAGGACTGATGCTGAAACTGAAACTCCAATACTTTGGCCACCTGAAGCAAAGAAGTGACTCACTGGAAAAGACCCTAATGCTGGGAAAGATTGAAGGTGGGAGGAGAAGGGGATGACAGAGAATGACATGATTGGATAGCATCACCAACTCAATGGACCTGAGTCTGAGTAAACTCCAGAAATTGGTGATGGACAGGTAAGCCTGGTGTGCTATAGTCCATGGGGTCACAAAGAGTCAGACACAGTTGTGACTGAAATGAACTGACTGATAAAGATGATAAAAAAATATTAATGGAAAAATACTTAACTAGAACCAAATCTTCCACAGGTTTTAATGCTATGCAAGAAAAAAATTATCATTAATAATCCTGGAAATAGCCCCCAAATAGACATGATTTTTTAATGTACAATTCTGAGTTAATTTTTAAATGTGTTATGTGTATGAGTTAATTTTATATGTTGTTTTCTATCTGTAACAGTCTATTGATATTATGTGCATTTTTATCAACATGCCTCAGGTAGTTTAAGTAATTGGACAAAGTTCACCAAGTAGTAAGTTGCCTTTATTTTTCACTCTGAGAAATTCTAAAATCTACAATCCTTCATGTGTCGATATTGGTACATCAGTTTTAACAAACGTACCACACAAGCAATTGACTTTGTGGATCATAATAAACTGTGGAATGCTCTTAAAGAGATTAGAATACCAGGCCTTCTTACCTATCTCCTGAGAAACCTTTATGCAGGTAAAGAAGCAACAGTTAGAATCCTGTATGAAACAACTGACTGGTTCAAGATTGAGAAAACAGTACGATAGGACAGTCTGCTGTCACCCTGTTTGTTTAATGTATCAGTGAGAACATCATGAGAAATACTGAGTTGGATGAGTTATTAACTGTAATCAAGATAGGCAGGGGAAACATCAACAACCTCAGATATGTGGATGATACCACTCTAATGGCAGAAAGCAAAAAGGAACTAAAGAGCCTCTTGATGAGGGTGGAGGAAAAGAGTGAAAGAGCCAGCTTAAAACTAAAGTATTAAAGAAACTAAGATTGTGGCATCCAGCCCCATTACTGCATGGCAAGTAGAGGAGGAAAATGTGGAAGTAGTGAACGGATTTCCTCTCTATGGGCTCCAAAATCACTGCAAATGATGACTGCAGCCATGAAATCAGAAGATCTTTGCTTCTTGGCAGGAAATCTATTACAAACCTATACAGTGTGCTGAAAAACAGAGACATTACTCTGCCGACAAAGGTCCGTATAGTCAAGGATATGTTCTTCCAGTGGTCAAGTACAGTTGTGAGAGCTGAATGGTAAAGAAGGTGGAGCATTGGCTAAACAACTGATGCCTTCAAACTGTGGTGCTGCAAGAGGCTCCTGAGAATCCGTTGGACACCAAGGAGACCAAAACAGTCAATCTTAAGGGAAATCAATCCTGAATACTCGTTGGAAGGACTAAAGCTGAAGTTGAAACAAGTATTTTGGTAATCTGATGTGAAAAGCTGGAAAAATATCTGTTGCTGGGAAAGACTGAAGGCAGGAGAAAGGGCATCAGAGGATGAGATGACTGGATCACATCACTGATGCAACGGACATGAACTTGGGCAAACCTCAGGAAATGGTGAGATAGAGAGGCCTTGCATTCTGCAGCCCATGGGGTCACAAAGAGTTGGACACAACTGGGTGACTGAACAACAACCATACAAGATATTAGTAATAAGAGGAACTTCAGGGGAAGGTAGAGAAAATATATGACAACTCTGCTTTCTGTCTGTAAACCTAAAACTTCTCTAAAAATTAGTCTATTAATTTTTTACTACTATAAAAAATCTACCTCTTCACACTCAATAAAGCAAATATAGCTGATTATATTCAAATACTCTGGGTCAGGATTCTAAGAGTAAATGAACCAGGTCATTCTCCTTCCCAAAAGACAAGAATACTGGGCTTGGGCTTGGGTTTTTGTGTAAAGGTTGTTAAGTGCCAAGTCATCTATTTCTGGTAATGCACTGAATTTTCCAAAGGACTATAGCAGATACATAAGTTATGAGTTCTTTGAATCCTGGTTTCAAATTAGAAAGAAAAAGCTCTCTTTGCAACATAATTTTTAAATTGATATGGTTGATTTGTTTCATTATTTTTAGCCAGTATTTGTGTATCAGAGCTCACAAATAAACAGAAAAGCCATCATTTCATTAACTATCACATGAAAATCTGGCTCTAGAGATTTGGGTATGTTTTCCAAGGTATATGTAGAGGTAATTAGTTCTGACTTCAGGTGATGTTCTCATAAATAGGGAACAAATATTAGCAAATTTATTAATTAGGCATACTTACACTTCTGTCATTTGGAATAATGTGTTTGTTTGAACCAAGGTCTCATATTTGTTAGAGTCATTAATGACTGTCGGTAAGAGATGGTGCTGCAGCATTTCACCAATACTTGAGAAATACACAGGGATTACATTCTTAGCAAGGGACTTAGCTCATTCTTTGTTTTTATAGGATGAAAAGCAAACCAAAATGTATGAAGTTGTCTAAGCTTTTTCAACCACTTTCCTGTGTTTTACTCATCTGACTATGCTCCCTATGCCTTTTCAAAAGCTCTGCTCCTGCTGCTGCTGCTGAGTTGCTTCAGTCGTGTCCAACACTGTGCGACCCCATAGACAGCAGCCCACCAGGCTCCTCCATCCCTGGGATTCTCCAGGCAAGAACACTGGAGTGGGTTGCCATTGCCTTCTCCAATGCATGAAAGTGAAAAGCTCTAATAACCCTTATTTCATAGTATTATAATGGTCACCTTTTTTCCTTCCTTTGTGCTTCTCATAAGTACCATGATTTGTTGCTTAATGAATTTGAAAACTCACTTATACAAAAATATTTTAAGAATGTTTAAATGATTTTAACAAATGTTTTAATTAATTTAACAAATTAAATTATTTTGGCTATTATATATATATATACACACACACACAATCATTATTTTACATTTATTCATATGGTACATGTATTATTCTTCATATATATGTCAGTTCAGTTCAGTCGCTCAGTCGTGTCCGACTCTTTGCAACCCCATGAATCGCAGCACGCCAGGCCTCCCTGTTCATCACAGTCTTTTCCAATGAGTCAACTCTTCGCATGAGGTGGCCAAAGTACTGGAGTTTCAGCTTTAGCATCATTCCTTCCAAAGAAATCCCAGGGCTGATCTCCTTCAGAATGGACTGGTTGGATCTCCCTGCAGTCCAAGGGGCTCTCAAGAGTCTTCTCCAACACCACAGTTCAAAAGCATGTATAAATATAAATATTATGACCATAAATGACAATGTTTCCAAAAGCTAATACATATTTAAAAAACCTGATAGTTTTAAGAATGAAAAATAAAAGCACACACTTTTTTTCATGCTAAGTTATCTGTAAGGTAATGTCTTATATATATGATGCTATTTCAACTTATTGATTCCAAATACAGTATTTTTTAAGAATTTGCTACAAAAACATCAACAAATTAAAAAGAATTATATAATAATTTGCCACTGAATTTTTTTTATTTTCTATATTCTGTGTAACAATTATTTGAAGGATTAAATGGTCTCCCACTCTAGTAACAAGGTATACCAAGAATATTTCTAAATTTTCATGATGAAGTAGGACAGCATTTTCCAAATAGAGTTCCAGAAAATAATGTCTCTAAAAATGTTCATTCAAAAATAGGTTCATGATATGTAGATTAAAAATAAGCACAGGAAAAGATGTTCAATATCCTATGTCATTTTGGACTTGCAAATTAAATTAACAAACAGATATTACTGTACACTTATTAGAATAGATACTACCCAGAAAACTGACAGTTCCAATTGGTGGTAAATTGTTTGCAGAACAACTGGAATTCTGTTAAAGTCAGAAATATAACAAATTTACAACCACTTCTTAGAGAATCAAAAGGCACATTGGCACCTTAAAATCCCTGAGAATTACTATAGATAGATAATGTTCTAATTACTAAACTCAATAAATTTATTCCCTCATAATAATTTTTAACTTTTCTGTGGATCTAATATTCTAAGGTAAACATTTTATAAAATGATGAATTAGGGCTCTGATTAAGCCCCTAACTAAGATTTGAACATAAAATATATCAGTTAATGTACACTGTCTTACTCATCCTAAATACCAAACATAATAAAGATCTGATTTTACTGGGTTAGAAATTATGTGAGTAGAGTATACATCATAATATATCAATGCCTATATTTCAAGAATGCACAGAATGCTTAGAAACTTCAGCTGGGTGGTGATGATGAGGACAAAAACAGAAATAAAATTGCAAAGTGAAATGGGTTGTTTGGACTCTATGCCCAAGAAAGAAGCCATTATAAAATTGGTATCAGACATACGTGATGAGTCAGATGAAGCAATCAGACTGAAGGCTGGAGGGGGATAGATAAGTTTCCATTTATAGTGTGGTGGTTTTCTGTGAACTTCAGGGAGGAAAATAGCATCTACAAGTTAAGAGAGTGGTCCCTGCCATAACTCAGAATCCAAATGGCATCACTAGGAGTTTTTGTAAGAGACCACAGACAAGGGCATTTTGTTTCTTTACCTACCTTTGAGAAGAAAGATGAGCAGCAGTGTTCTGGGAATGAGGGAAAGCAATGGAAAGTAAGGACCCAGTGATGCATGGTGTGGCAATAAGAAGAGTGCAGGAACCACAGTTGAAATAAAGCATTGAGTTGAGGGGGCCATGAGGTGAGAAACATGCTAGGATGAGCACTTTTTAAGTGGCCCATTGTCGAGCTACTGGAATCACAGAGGAGCACCAAATGTGGGCCTGGAGGAGACCTGAGCTGTCGGATGAGTGGTGGACTGAGAGATTCAAACCAGATTAGTCCCCTCACTTGAAATTCCCAGGAATGTCCTAAGTGAAAGAAATCATGAAAAGTCCATCAGAGGGGTATTATCTATGCATGTGTGTGTGTAAAGGGGAGTGGATATCAAGCATGTAAAATCCAGTTAGATGTTTATGATTTACATCTATAATGTCAGGATAGAGGGGTCTAGAGACATTTGTTTTTTAATGCAATATTGATTTCCAATTAAAATTAAATTTTTCTCTATATTAAAAAATGTCAAATAGCCAAACATTTAATGTTTTCTCAACTTCTTTATATAGCTCTTCTGCCTCTTTCTTTTATGTCAGCATGTCTATGTTTAGGAGCATTTTCTTATGTTTCAAATTTTTAAATAAGCTTATTAATTAGTATATTCTTCTACACCTAATTGCTAATTATCAAACCCTACTTGAGTCTCTACAAATATTTCCAAACTTTCTACAGAGTACAATGTACCAGCTCTTAATACTACCAGGAGCTATTAATATTTACCCATGTTTCTGACTTTGTGAATATGTTCTTGATGATTACAGTTCTAAAAGTAAGAGGTGTATCATTACCATTAGTTAGCTGTAAGCCATTTTAATCAAGATAGTTACATGTACAAATGTATAATCAAATAATTAAATTTCCCAAAAATTATATTTTAATCATGTGCTTTCAGCTAGCCTGAGGGTAAGATATGTATCAAGTCCAGGGTTATATGCTGAAGAATTTGTGATGGAAAGGATACATTCCTATATTCTTGGGGATAATATTTTAACAAAAATGACAATGTATAATATAGTCACACCCAAAATTACGTTCAACAGACCTGGAATAATTTAAAATATCTAAAAATACTCTTTTATTTGATCTAGAGTGTTTGTGTCATCTATTATATGAACAACTTAAATTATTAATTAAATCACATACTAACTACTTATACAAAATAATAATAGTAATTTCTTTTTTTATGTGGGCATTCTTGTGGAAATTTGTTTACATTTTGCAATATTTGATTAGGCAATAATGTCTCCTTGTAAATTATGAGTCTGTTTTAAATGAGAACATTATTTTAATTCTAGAAAATCTTAAATGGAATATAAAAGCTAGCAATGTAATTTTATTTTAATGATCTCAATTTAAAGAAACACAGCTATCACCTTAATGCTGGTATCACTGTGCCTCCCAACACAAAAACATCCAAATCTAGAATGCCTGCTTCTTTCCCTGTTGACAAAACAAATTACTGAAGCAATGGTAAGAGAAACCAAACCCAACAACCCTTATGGAGAACGAACAATGTGCAGTCTCATTTGATCAACTTGTCAAATTTAGACTTGTACATGATCACAAGATTAAGCATCTATGTGTGGCTTCAGTGAGAGACCCAACCTCTCTCTCCACCAGCGTAAGGTCCTAAGGTCCTATCCCTTATGTCACAATACCTAAAGTTACATAATTAGAAATGTATTTCTTTGAGAAAGCAAAAATCATCTCATTTACAAATGACAGAGTCTCCTGAAATGTATACGGTGCTGTCACCAGCATTTGGATATTAATTACTCTGGTCGCTTAAACAAGTGCCTTGGAACAATATCAAGTTGCCTAGAACCCAGACAGAGAAGTATAAATGCGAGAAGATATGCATCAGATAAGGTTTTTAAATTGCATGTGACAAAAATAAAAATAGAAAGTAGCCTAAGGGAAAAAAAAATAATTTGTAAAGGCCGTGGAGTGTCTCACAGACCACTAGGACAACAGTATAACTAAGCCTTGAGTGGGGAAAAAGGAATTCAGCAAAAATACTTGTTTGCCATCTTCCACCTCTGCTCTTCTCTGACATTCCCTTTATTATTTTTTCTTGGAAGACTCATCATGTGGTTCACATGGCAGAAAGGTTGAGAACAGAAAGCACCGAGTTTCATGTCTTATACAAACAGCTTATACAGCATCAGCCTCCAGAACGACTACACCACCCTGCTTCTGTTTCAAGATCCAACATTGTTAGGGGAGAATTATGTTCTCCTCTTAAATGTGGTTGTTATTCAGTCACCCAGTCGTGTCACTCTTGGTGATCCCGTGAACTGCAGCACACCTGGCCTCCCTGTCCCTCACCATCTCCCGAAGTCTGCCCAAGTTCAGGTCCATTGCATGTGGAGTCTGTCCAACTTTAATCAGCTAGTTGTACATATACTTAATTCTAGTGCAAAGTCAGTCAGTTTTCCAGTAGTGATGATTACAGAATCCTATAAAATTAAAGCTAGATTTATGTAAGATCCTTTAATCCAATCTCAGCACTAAAAAAGAAATGTCAAGCCATGAAAAGATATGAAGTAATCTTAATTCATTCTGCTAAGTGAAAAAAAAGCTGATCTGAAAGGCTGTATATTGTATAATTCCAATTGTATAAAAATTCTAGAAAAAGCAAAACTTTGGAGACAACAAAGAGATCAGTGGTCCTGGTGGTTTGAAGAGAGGAATGGTGAGTAGGTAGAGCACAGAGGGTCTTTTTTAGGAAAATGAAAACACTCTCTGTGTTTCTATAATGATGGATAACATGTCTAAATAATAAAATATCTAAAACCATAGAATGTCCAATGCTAAAAGTGAATTATAAGCTATAAGCTACGGGTAATCAAGAAGTGTCAGTGTAGGTTCATTAGTTGTACCAAGTATATTCCCTGGTGGGGGATGTTGATAATGGAGGAAGCTATGCAATATGTAGATGCAGGGCATATATATGAACTCAATACCTTCCACTCAAACTTTCTGTGAACTTAAAACTGATGTAAAAATTTCAGTAAAGCTAAAATTGATATAAAATATAAAAATCTTAAAATATGAAATAAATAAAATATATTTTGAAAAGGGAAAATGTAGTAACATTTCCATCAAAAATTATCAGACTATATTTGTCCACATACATACTCGGCAACACTGAATACAATCATTATTTCTTCTTTGTGTCAAGTAAACATGGAGTTTTATTTATTTGAATTCGTGTTTATTCAAATACAGGTAAATGTAAAATTTCTTGTTCCTGGGTCTGTGGTCACCAAGATCAACCTCAGGTTCAATGACTCCCGTTAAGGACTTCCAGACCTCAGGAAAGTTGTTATAGTCATGGTTATGGTTTACCACAGAAAAAGCACATAGATTAGAACCAGCTAGTGTAAAAGATGTACAGGGAGAAAGGGTCCAGGAGAAAGTAGGCACAAGCTCCGACTGTCCTCTCCTAGTAGAGTTGTATGGACAACTCTCAGCTCTTCCAGAAATTAAATGTAACCATAACTAAAAATTACTACCAGCCAGGGGAGCTCATCCTGGGATTGATCTTTAGCTTTTTTTTTTTTTTTTCCTGGGAGGAGCGTGGCCATGTAGGCAAGGAGGACTCACTTTTCTGACTTTAGTTACTCTTTCTTCAGCCTCTGCTGCTGCTGCTGCTGTTGCTGCTAAGTCGCTTCAGTCATGTCCGACTCTGTGCAATCCCACAGACGGCAGCCCATCGGGCTCTGCCATCCCTGGCAAGAACACTGGAGTGGGCTGCCACTTCCTTCTCCAATGCATGAAAGTGAAAAGTGAAAGCGAAGTCGCTCAGTCGTGTCTGACTCAGTGACCCCATGGACTGCAGCCTACCACTCTAGCGAGGCCAAACTGGTCAAGCATGACACCAGGATCCCCTCACAAATCACATTTTTATCATAAATTATCTGAAAGGGCCCAAGGACCCCAGGATTACAAATACATTCTTAACAAGCAAGGTATTCCGTAGGTTTAGAGATTATCTCCAAGGTACTAAGTGCCAGGGTTTGAACATCCCTCCCAATTTACTGAGTGAACTCTTTACTGCCCAAGCCACCCCTTGGGTCTTTGACCTCCACAGATGGCAAAATTTCATGTAATTCAATCTTTTTTTCTTTTTTAATTCAATCTTAATATTAAAATATTTACATAGAATCCATTTAGATCTTTTACAATCTATTTTGTACAAATTGTCAGCATTAACAAACAAAGTAACACTAAATGTGTTAAATAAATGTAAATGTGTAAAATAAAATATTGAATAACTTAAAACAGTAAAAGTTATGTTTTGGAGAAAATTGAACGTAAAATCTCTAGTCATAAAACCTATATTCTTTCACCTGCCTAAAAGTTGCCTGTATTAATGAGCTTTGGACAATTTTGTCCTTGAAAAATGGCTGCCCAGCTGGCATGAATTCATAGCTTTGATTTCCCAACACAGGAGTATGCCAAATGAACAGTCAGGGCAGTTATGGGCACCAGCAGGTGTGTGGTTGGAAGCTTGTACAAAGTCAGGTCTGACAGTGACCTTGATTTTCCCAGAATGCACGTAGGTTATTGTAAACCATGAGGAAATACCAATGCCCAAACCCATTCAGGTCACTTGGGAGCCAGAGAACCAGATCAGAAACACTCTCTGCAGGGGATTCCAGGCCCTGCAGGTCCAGACTGTTCTCTCTTAAGGGTACCTCACCAAAGAGAAAAGATGAGAATGAGTTCTAGCCTCTACCTTATTTGTTAATCTTGTGGTGGCATATGGAATACTATTTGGAAAAAGGGACATCTTTTTTTTCTAATCTTCATAAGGGCACCATTTGAACTAGTGGAGGAGGGCATCCTCTTCAAGTTGGCCAGATGAGAGGAAGCCAATCACCGTGTTCTTCATAAAAATTCTTGTCAAAGACATGACAGAGTAAAGCTCAACTTTGCTCGGATGTTAAAAGTAAACTAATATTAAAATTGTGCTAAAGTTAATAGCACAATTAACTTGCTTGGAGAAGGAAATGGCAACCCACTCTAGCATTCTTGCCTGGAGAATCCCATGGATGGAGGAGTCTGGTAGGCTACAGTCCACAGGGTCGCAAAGAGTCGGACATGAATGAGCGACTTCACTTCACTTCACTAAAGTTAATAGCAAAATCCTAAGACTTTGCCCCAATCGAATTTTCCATTGTGTGCAAAAATTTATGCTAACATTCTAATGCCCATAGGTACATTAATAAAGTGTGAGGAAAGTCAGGATTTTTCATAAAGTGTCACACAATGTCAAATTAGCAAAACTTAATGTTACCTGGGGCTTCTCTGGTGGCTGAGATGGTAAAGAATCCATCTGCAATGCAAGAGACCCAGGTTTGATCCCTGGGTTGAGAAGTTCACTGGGAGAAGGGAATGGCTACCCACTCAGTATTCTTGCCTGGGAAATCCCATGGACAGAGGAGCCAGGTGGACTATGATCCATGGGGTTACAAATGTTACCTTAAAGAAAGCTTGTGTAGCAAAATGTTTGAAATCTAATCTAATATACATGAATTTCTTGGTGGGCTCCTGTGAATGTGGGTTGAAGTATTAATATATTCAAATAAAGCAGCATCTTTATGTGTTCCTTTTGCTGTTTTTCAAAGTGGTAATTATACTGGCATTAAAGAGTGATTTTCACAAATATGCTACAAATTCATAGTCATGCACCTGCACCATAGTCTGTCCATGCACCATAATTTTATTTTTCCCTTTAATGGCTTATCTCCACCAGAACCATGTTTTGCATTTCATTTTGTTTTCTTCCAGGAAAATCCAACTGTTTTAAAACCCTTATGCTTCCAGGAATATTTTCAAGGTCAAATTATTTTAATATTAAGTGATTTTATAATATATGATTTTATAGTTTTATAATAGATAGTATAAAGCTTTTTTGCATTGTCTTATGTTTTGAATATCTCCTGCATCATAGATTTTGTTAATCTTTAAAATCAAATCTGCTCATGTTTTCACTGAATAATAATCGAAAGAAAAAAGTTCCATAATTCTCTAGCATGATTCTAGTAATTTGTAGCCTACTTAAAATATTTAAAGTGACTTACAAGTTAGACACAATGCCAAATAGAGTAATATAAATATAATGATACAGAGTAAAATAATAGTAACAATATGCCAAGGACTTTACTTAGTATTTTCCATTTCTTTTCTCCTTTAATTCTCACAACTCTATTGTATATCAAACACTAGTCTCCCCATTTTATGAAATGAAAACTAGGGCTCAAGAAGTGTAAGTGATGCACTCAGAATTATATGACCAGAGTATTCCACAAACAAGTCCCACATATAGGTTCCTTTAGTTCTAACCCTTGCCTTCTAAAACACAGCATTATGCTGCCTCAGAAACAAACTTAATAAAAGGGTGTTTCTAGTTTCTTTACATCAATGAAGTATTTGTGTTTTCTTTGAGTATCATTTGAAATTTTAAAATACATCTATGTTCCTGACTAACTTCAAATGAAATTTATCATTTCTCAAACAATAGTCTGCAAGCAATCCAAGCCAGAGTGATCTGAGTGTGGTATTTAAAGTGCAGGTACAGGGCTCTCCTCCAGAGGTGCTACATCTCTTTCTCTTATTTCTTGTGTGGGGTGAGGAAGAGGAGTGGAGGAGACATGTCCTTCTAAAAACATCTCTCTAGATGACTCTTCCAGATGTCAAAGTTTGAGACACACTGTTGAGAGCCTCAAAGGGATACCATTACCACGTGTCTTTTACACGAAATTCAGCAAGTCCTCTGTACTGTAATTACACTTCTAGTTTTGTCAGGCTGTATTCCAATTCCATATCATTAGAAGATATCATGTTAACATGTTGGCTTTGACTTTTACCATGATTTGTCTACTTATTTCTTGCTGTTATAAAAACTGTCTATTCTTTATTTTTTCCTTCTTTCCTTCTTCTTCTTTTCTGTTTTTCAAGGTTTATGGACAAATAGTTCAGCTGAAATTCCTCATCCTGATATATTTATGCGGAATTCCAAAAATGTTCACATTTATTATTTTTTTTCTTTTACTCAGAAATAAATGCCAGTCATACAGTTTTTTTCTTTACAACTGACTTCACCTAAAATTGATTTTATATACAAAGCAGTCAGATTCATTATTGTTGTGATTATCTGTCCTACTTAAGTAAACACTAAGTCATTCTAGCACTAACATAACAATATTTCATTACTATTGCCATTAGCATAATTATTAATAACTAAATATCACAGGGTAAAGTTAGAGAATGCTTTAACTACTAAGTTTTAAACACACACACACACATTTTCATACATACACGCACACACATGTATTGTGCTTAGTTGCTCAGTTATGTCTGACTTTTTGTGACCCCATGGACTTTAGCCCACCAGAATCCTCTGCATATTGGGATTCTCCAGGCAAGAATACTGGAGTGGGTTGCCAAGGCCCCTCTCCAGGGACCCTTCCCTACCCAGGGATGAAAGCCAGGTCTTCTGCATCACAGGCAGATTCTTTACAATCTGAGCCACCAGGGAAGCCTCAAAACACTGGAGTGGATAGCCTAGCCCTTCTACAGGAGAACTTCCCAACCCAGGGATCAAACCTGGGTCTCCTGAATTGCAGGAGGATTCTTTACCAGCAGAGCTACCAGGGGAGCCCCCCTCCACACACACATGCACATACACAAAACAGAAATTCCCAATATTTATAGAACCCAGATGAGATTTCTGTTGCATGCCTGGTATGCAAAAAAAAAGAAAATCACCAAGCATCTAGCCTCAGCACTTTTCCTCCAAGAGAACAAACCTCACCTCCCACCTGCTATTTTAATCCCTGTGGGGGAGCACAATCTAATCAAGCTGAGACAGCTTTAGTCAAGTTATCTGAGCTAAGGGCATAACATTAAATCATAACGGCAAAGGCCTATATGTGGGGGGCAGAGATAACACAGTTCATTTACTTTGCTTTGTAATGGTCTAACTTGATATGATGATACAGTTTGAATCTAGGAAAGTATAATGTGGTGTGTCTTTTCTCTAGTCTCTCAAATATCAGCCTCTTCAAGTAATCCATTGATAAATGTAGGTCATCTCAAACCCTGATTTAAATTGTTCAAGTCTCTAAAGTGCAGCATTTATATCTTTTGTAACAGTGTGCATAGATATTAAATAATAGTGTAGATTCATGGATATATGAAGATAACTCAGTAGTCATTCTGTCTGAGAGTAAATATGCTCAGAAAATGATATATTAAGGTCAATTAAACTTGATGAGGTTAATGACATTTTAATTATAGAATTACAAACTCACAAATTCCAAAAGGCAAATTTGTTAGTAACTATATCTGAATCTTCACACTTGGTTTCTTTCCTTGCTACATTCCCTTATATTTACTCCATCCTGTGACCAAGAATATTCTCAGCACTCAAGAAAATACTCCCATTTGTCACTGGACTTTTGATTTTGTAATTATATGTCACTAATACATGGTTGACTTTCTGCCTGGAGGAATCTTCCCCCTTCCCTAGAAAGAAACAACCTGAATAGCAAAGGATTTCAGAATAAGAAATCAGTACACTGGAGAGTGCAAAGCCTCTATTTTCTGGACAACACAGATTCCACATAAGCTATATCTGGGATTCAGGAACATGATTGCTTGAACTTGTCCCTCCTTCCTGAAATTTTCCTTCCTTTAGCATGGCTACATCCTCATTGCTGTGACAGCTGCCCATGTCTTAAACCTGGGATGCCACCTCAACTGTTATCTATCAGCATTTACCTCTCCTGTACTATCATCTGTTGGTTTCCTCTTCAGTATCTTTGTCTTGTCCCACTAACTGCAGTCTTTCTGAAACAGGTCTCATAACTATATTTTTGTTTACTGTGGCTGGTCAATTTTACAAAGCTAAAGCTCATATCAATCAGCAAAACAACTGTAGACTAAGTGAAGTTAATGTAGAATTCTGCAAAATATGAAAGCCTGTGATTCCTGTAGATTACTATAAATCCAGCAGATTTGAACTAAACACCACACACAGAGAGAACTAATAAAAAAAAGCAAATTAGAGATACCTGTTTTTGTAGTAATGAATAATAGAGAGAACTGACAGACAAGCTATTAACATCCCTCCATAATTTAAATAACAGGAAGTGAAATATTGGTAAAGAAAGCCTAAAGATCTCGGTCATGTGTGTCAGTTGTTTGCTTGTTATAAGTTCCAGCATATTCATGAAAATCAGTTTAATTTTAAGTGAAAGTTTTATTAGAAAATTCTTTTTGACTAGGCACTAGTATATTAAGAAAGTTTTCACACAAAAAATAGAAAGAATCTTCATTAGTCTATTGTATTTTGCTTCTATTTTTTGTATGATTCACACATAACCCTTAGTTTTATAAGTGCCAAAGTAGATTTCAGCTTTTCAATTGAGAAGTGGAATAATTCTCCAGACAATATCTTCTGCCCTAAAATTTATCTTGAAATAAGCAAGACACCAACTCAACACATGGTATAAAAACATATTCACAAGACTGCTTGGTCTTGGTTTCTAAATAGCTAGGATCAAGTTTTTCCCCTCCGATTGGTAAACTATATATTCTCGGGTTGAATATTAATAAATCAGCTACAGCAGTTTCTATATCTTTGCCTGTGAAAAAGGAATGATGGTCATTTGTTCTAATTTTATAGGAAGGCATAATATTGGTTCAAAATCAGAGACTCAGTAAATGGCTTTAGAATTGAATGGATATAAAATCCATCAAGGTATCCCTACAAATCCTCAGCTTGATTTTAAATGAAATATTATGAGTGACTTTTTAAAATTTAAATAACAATGCCTTATTACTCTTCATCTTGAGTAAGCTCCAAGAGGGATATGAGAACCACTATTGATGCTATTTGACAAAAAATTACAGAATGGGTTATGCTGTGGTTATAGTGTGGTGGTTTTTAATTTACAGAGATGGTGTAAATTAAGTAGTAATGTCTTTTGTTTCTTTAAAGAATTCCAATGGGATTGCACAGATCTGAATATAAGGATATTATCTCAGTTGTCATGATTATTGTGAAAAATTTAATGATTATTTGTTTTTTGCCTCCTCAAATTAGAGAAACTACAAATATAGTGCTCAGGAGTGCAGATGCTTAAGACATATGGCCATGTTCAAACCCTGGCCCTGCTGCATATTTGCTGAGGGATAATATGCCATTCCTTAACATCTCTATTTCTCCATGTATTATCTGTAACATGGATAATGGGGCGTTCCTGGTGGCTCAGCGGTAAAGCCTCTATGCTTGCCAGTGCAGGGGATGCAGGATTGATCCCTGGGTCAGGAAGATCCCCTGGAGAAGGAAATGGCAACCCACTTCAGTATGCTTGCCTGGGAAATCCCATGGACAGAGGAGCCTGGAGGGCTATAGTCCATAGGGTCATAAAGAAGTCAGACAGGCCTTAACAACTCAACAACAGCGAAGTACATTCCTTGAAAGACTGATCGTATGATTCCATTTTACTAATAGTTATAAAGAGCTCAAAAAAGTATCTGTTATTTCGCCAAGTAGTCTGTAAATTTAGTGGCATTGTTATTGCATTTTATAATCAGTGTTTGTTTCAGTTAACCATTAAAAAAAACATCTTTCACGCTTTAACTCATACATTTTATCTTCAACTTGGGATAATTTCCCTTAAAACTTTTACATCTTTAAGTGAATACTTTAGGGGTAAATGCTCTCCATTTGCTAAAATTGTCATTTCACCATTCCTTCTTATATGTCATGCTTCTTCCTATACAATTATAGTTTCTATTATCTGAAAACATGAATGATAATATTGTAAGGTGTTGGAGCCTCAGTTTTTACTGTTAAAAATGTATTGTTAGTACAGTTGATCTTCCTTGGACATCTTCCCTCTCTCTGTCCTACATACACATGTATTTTTTCTTCCTTTAATGCCTTTTGTTTGGTTTATCTCGCATGTTGAGGGTTCAGTACCATCTATCTAGGTGTTACTCATCTTTACTTTTCCTTGGGATTCTGTTGAGTTCCCAAGGTCTAAGATTGATGACTTTCTCCAATTCTGAAAAATTGACAGCCATTATTTCTTAAAGTCCTAAATTTTTCTCTTTTCATTGTCTCCTCCTAGAAAGTTTATAGATCTCTCCTAACTTATTTTTCATATTTTCTCCTTTTTTCCTAGTCATATGTTTCTGTTTCACTATATATAACCTTCTACTTAATCTATTTTAGTTTGAAATTTTAATTAGTTTATTTTATTCCTATTCAATTATTTCTTAAATCTATTTAATCATCACTTATGGTCTTTTGTTTCTTCATTACATTTCAAACTGCCTTTTCTATTTCTTAAAGCTTAATATCTTGTTATATCCTTAAACTAGTTTATATCCTGTGCCTAATAATTCCAAAATTTGAGTTCCAATTTCTGTTGTTTCCTTGCGCTTTCTTTCTGTTTCCTTTGATATAATTTGTTTTTGACTATTTCCTTGGAGTTTTAGCTACAGAAATTATAGGAGACCACTATTCAAGGTTTATTCCTCAAGAAAAGATTTTCATTTGCTTTTCTGGATCACCTAGAGGTATTTCAACCCTCTTTATTCACAAATATAAAGAGAATTCACTTTAAAATAAGTTTTTCTCAGTAGTGTTTTTTAGACCTGATAGGCAGTATGAGTTTAAAGAAGAAATTTCTAGATGGGTCGGTTTGTGGTTTTAAATTACCATGAGTGATATAAAGTACAGTGCCTTCTGCCTTACATCAAATATATATATATATATATATATATATGATGAGGACGACAGCATTTTGCAGGGATCTCATGTTATCCTTTCCAACTGTTGCGTCCTAGGCCGTATCTTCTGTTCCCCATGTAGCCATCAACATGGATCTCAGGAACAGAAGTGTATCTCCAAGTACAGAAATATGAACTTGACTTCAGGAAATGGAAGAAGACTTCAGGACAGAGACAGGTTTCAAGGCCCATTTTATTTATTTTCTTTCACTTACCTACTCTCCCACTCGTTGAGTCTCTGCAGATACCTTACTACCATACTAGTTCTGCAAAGCCTTTTCATTTTTTATTCAATATTTATTTCTTTTAACTAGCAGGATCATTCACCATATTGAAAAAAGATATCAACGAACATTTCTTCATAAGAAAAATGTGACTTGAAACTTTTCTTTGTTCTCAGGATTTTGAGCTGAAAATTTTTTCTGTCACACTTCAGAATGTAGTCTTGAAAATTAAAAGTATTTAATTCTGGAGTATCCATTTAAATTGGGATAGCCAAATAGGGCTCTGAAGAATTAAGAAAGGGCAAAAACATTTAGCTCTTTATTTTAGTGGAGGCATGTATAGGCTATTCTGCCAGTTATTTTTGTCCATATTTCTACCTCCTAGTGCCCATAAAGTAAAAATTATAAAACTAAACTATAAAATTTAAATGCAATTGAAAAAATTTGTTAAGATACAATGGATTCAATTGAGATTACCATGGATTGAGGTAAAATGTTAGTGGGTATAAGGATAAATTAAAACAAATATAACTGATTCTTTGGCATTAAAAAGGGATTTGGGGCCAGATCGCACCCTATTCATAGCTCAGAATTTAACGTGCTTCTACTTGATTCCATCTGATGAGAGGATATACCTGGGCTGCTGTAAACTGTTAAAAAGTATTTTTGATCCACCTGATAAGGTAGATATGAGGAGCAAGATATGAGGTGGTTAGACTAAGTCTATGTGAGATTTATTATCTCACATTAAGCTCCACAGTGTAAAAGGACACCCTGAGAAAAAAATTAAGTTTTCTTTTCTTCACCAGTCTGATGCCTACTATTCTTTAAAAAAGGGCTTCCCAGATGGCTCAGCAGTAAAGAGTCTACCTGGAAAGCAGGTGATATGGGTTCAACTCTTGGGTCAAGAAGACCCATTGGAGAAGAAAATGAGAACCCACTCCAGTATTCTTGCCTGGAACATTCCATGAACAGAGGAGCCTGGTGGGCTACAGTCCATGGGGTCACCAAGAATTGGACATAACTGAGCAACTAAAGAACAACAACATCTTTCATAAACAATCAAAACTCACCTTAATCAACTAACATTTTATTTGTTCTATTTTTAACCCCAGAGCCTTTATACAAAAATAAAGCATTATTAATTTTTAATCATGCCTTCTCAGTCTCTACATATCTATGTCTCTCATCTAGTTTTATTTTTAACTTATTTTTCGGTTCAGTTCAGTCTCTCAGTCACGTCCAATTCTTTGTGACCCCACGAACTGTAACACGCCAGGCTTCCCTGTCCATCACCAACTCCTGGAACCTACTCAAACTCATGTCCATCAAGTCAGTGATGCCATCCAACCATCTCATCCTCTGTCGTCCCCTTCTCCTCCCACCTTCAATCTTTCCCAACATCAGGATCTTTTCAAATGAGTCAGTTCTTCCCATCAGGTGGCCAAAATATTGGAGTTTCAGCTTCAACATCAGTCCTTCCAATGAATATTCAGGACTGTTTTCCTTTAGGATGAACTGGTTGGATCTCCTTGCAGTCCAAGGGACTCTCAAGAGTCTTCTCCAATACCACAGTTCAAAAGCATCAATTCTTCGGTGCTCAGCTTTCTTTATACTCCAACTCTCACATCCATACATGACTACTGGAAAAACCATACCTTTGACTAGACAGACCTTTGTTGGCAAAGTAATGTCTCTCCTTTTCAATAAGCTATCTAGGTTGGTCATAACTTTTCTCCCAAGGAGCAAAGTCTTTTAATTTCATGGCTGCAGTCACCATCTGCTGTGATTTTGGAGCCCAAGAAAATAAAGTCTGTCACTGTTTCCATGGTTTCCCCATCTATTTGCCAAAAAGTGTTGGGACCAGATCCCATGATCTTAGTTTTCTGAATGTTGAGCTTTAAGTGAGCTTTTTCACTCTCCTCTTTCACTTTCATCAAGAGGCTCTTTAGTACTTCTTTGCTTTCTGCATTTTTGAGGTTACTGATATTTCTCCTGGAAATCTTGATTCCAGCTTGTGCTTTATCCAGCCCAGCATTTTGCATGATGTACTCTGCATATAGATTAAATAAGCAGGGTGACAATAGACAGCCTTGACATACTCCTTTGTCAATTTGGAACCAGTCTTTTGTTTCGTGTCCAGTTCTAACTGCTGCTTCTTGACCTGCATACAGATTTCTCAGGAGGTAGGTCAGGTGGTCTGGTATTCCCATCTCTTTAATAATTTTCCACAGTTTGTTGTGATTCACACAGTGGATACCTTCTTTCTAGGTAGAGAAAAAAAAGATGGTGTTATTTTGCATTTAATAGTCAGTAAATCTGGCTGACCAATAATATAAATGTGGATCAAATCCATATAGTGTCTTCTTTATCTCAATGTTAAAAAACCTATGAGAAAACTTTGAACAATGACAAGAATGCAGCTAATTAAGGTTTGAAAATCCATTACCTGAATACATTTTATTCTGTATAGTCCATGGGGTCGTAAAGAGTCGTACAGAGTGACTTTCACTCACTTGCTCACTCTTAAACGTTGGCATTCTTATTAAGGTTTCTCTGGTGGCTCAGATGGTAAAGAACCTACTTGCCAATGCAAGAGACCCAGGTTAGGTTAAAATTTCAAAGCATGGGAATTTTTAATTAATCTGTTTATTGAAAAGATATTAATAATCAACTAATGCAATTATTTTATTTTAAAAAAGTGTTTAACTAAGTAACTGAAATGATTTCATGCACCAATTTAAATTGTATGTAATATAAGTGATCTAAGGTACACTTACAATAGTGACATTATTATTATTTATGGTGATAAAGCTAATAAGAGGAAATAGTCCAAAAACTGGTTGTATTATGTGTGGAAAAAGATAGGTATTCCTGGATCAAAGGGCATAGGACACGAGAGGGATTGTAAGGCTAGAAAGTTGGGGTGTTAATGAAGAGACATCCATACACACAATGAGTGAGTGCTAAGGTGTTTCTGCTGCTTACATTTACCGACAGCTTATTATGGCTTAGGAAAATGACTAGTGTAAATATGCAAGAAATTTAGGCCTTGAGGAGCTAAAAAGAGCAATGACCTAATTAATTTAACTTTTAAAAAGATTTATCTGGAAACCATTTGAAGATTATTTTAAAAGCAGTTGTACATTTTGGAGGTCAAGTTTAACATCAGAGGAAAGTAACGTGACCAATGTAATCATTTCATTTAAAAGGTAAGTTAAGTCAATAGCAGATGGAATTGAATAAGAGCTTCAAATTTGAGAAGCATTCCAAAAGCAGAATGGACAGTGGTCCAAAAGGGTGAAGAACATTGATTTCTTGGTGCTCATAGCAGGGGTTATCACACAGTAACAATATAACTAAGTCTATGGAAAAGGGGATTTAAATGCCTCCAAAATATAAGTGGGATAAATTCTTGATGGGTTGGTATAGATGTGCAGTTTTCTATCATGTTTTTTCTTTTAAAGAAAAGAATCCTATTTTTCAAATAAACAATGAATAAAATGGATGATACAAGTATTTTGTCAGTGTGAGTTTTTATGTACATTAAAAGTTGTTTAAAATAAAATCAATTAATTTTTATTAAAACAAAATTGTCAAACTGAGGGTTATGCAAAATGTTTGATATGCAACATCATCTGTGTGATCAAATGTATTCTTATATCTTATTTTGGTTTCACAATATTTAAAAATATTAATTCACTTAGTTTTGTGTCATAATGAGATGACTGGATAATCTTTATTGTGAATTCTCAAGAAAAACATATTTATGAGAAGGATTTAATGTCGTATTGGTCTCCATGTGTTAAAATTTGATATATAATGTATTTGTGTTATAATTATTACCATTTTAAAAAGAGGTAATACATTTCAAATGGCTTTGATTGAATAGATTTGGAGCTCCTGAATTGCATATGAAAAATCAGTGATTCTGTGTAACAAGACTTAAGACACATTAAGCCTCTTGCTTGTCAGAGATATGAAAGGGGGTTCATTCCCTGTACCTCTCTACACCACCCATGATTATTTGAGCAACAAGCCACCGAGCAATGGCTCAGCAGTGATCAGAACCATAGCACAAGAGGCAAACAAGAGGCGTTTTGCTGGTCCTTGCATTTGGTAAAAATATCTTAGCTCTAATTTTTTCTATAAGTGAAATTTTAAGAAGCAAGTAAATAATATCACTTATTTTTAAAATGTAGGCACTACTTTTTAAGGGCATGAAGAAGTAGAGGAATATTTAATTACCAAAAATGCCACTCTGGAAATTCCAACTTCTGATAATAAGAGAATAGCCTGTATTGAATTAAGTGTCTTGCCATAACTAATTCTAACACTGGGAAAATATAGCTCTTAAACTATTTTTAAAGCACTGGAGTATCACCAAAAGCTAGCAGAAACTAAATAAATGGCTTTAGCCTTTAAAACATAGAAAACATACTGGATGAGATTCACATGTATGTGGAATTTCTCCCCCCTGGGGAATATCCCGGCTGGTTGTGAAAGGAAAAGCTGAATCAGGCAGCCAAAAATTACTGGATTAAGAAGTCAGACCCTAGAGTTGAATTGCAGGAACAGGGAGAAATAGGGAAAGGAGTTCTATAACAAGGGAGTCAGAGAGGAGACAACACTTAAACATAAAGAGAATAATAAAAATAATATAATCCAGTCTACTCCAATATATATCTTGATCTCTTAATGGTTAAAATAGTCATTAATATCTGTATTGTGTCAGGCAAACTTCTAAGATGACCCCCACCAAATCCTCACTCTGATGTAGAAACTATCTATATGATGGATTTTATTCTCATGATCAGGTTATGGTTCATGCAGAGTTGAATTTAATCACAAGAGCTCTTTAAATCTGGGTTCAGAAGTCAGAGTCTTTTACTCAAAACATAAAAGGGATTTGATGCAAGAGAAATTCTGTGTTGTTTGCTTTGAAGTAGAGCCACATAGCAAGGAATGCTACAATGCAGTAGCCCCAGGTTTGATCCTTGGGGGCGGCTGGGGCGGGGGGGATTCCCCTGGAGAAGGAAATGGCAACCCACTCCAGTATTCTTGCCTAGACAATCCCATGGACAGAGGCTACAGTCCATGGGGTTGCCAAGAGTCGGACTCAACTTAACAACTAAACCACCAGCAATCTCCAGCAGCAGAATGTTACTCTGACCCACAGTCACAAGGAACTGAAATATCACAACACCGAAACTTGGCAGAGACTCCAAGATACTGATGAGAACACATCTGACTGACAGCTTTGATACCAGCTTTGTGAGACTGTGAGTTGAAAACTAGCTGTACCATGTCAGAACTTCTGACCCATAGGACTGTAAGATAACAAATATATTTTTTAAGCCACGAAGTATGTAGTAATTCATTGCACAGCAAAAGAAAACTAATAAACTCATATTCAATTAGAAAAATGTCAAGAATGAATTGTCAAAATTGAGGGTCTGCAGTGAAACAACTTTACCATTCTTGTGGGGCCACCATAGCACTAGATTGAAATTAGGTGTAACTAATTTGTTTCCTCAGTTGGGGCTATTGACAAATTGTAGACAGTAAAAACAGAGAAGGCAATGGCACCCCACTCCAGCACCCTTGCCTGGAAAATCCCACGGATGGAGGAGCCTGGTGGGCTGCAGTCCATGGGGTCACTAAGAGTCAGACACCACTGAGCGACTTCTCTTTCACTTTTCACTTTCATGCATTGGAGAAGGAAAGGGCAACCCACTCCCATGTTCTTGCCTGGAGAGTCCCAGGGATGGGGGAGCCTCATGGGCTGCCATCTATGGGGTCGCACAGAGTCGGACACAACTGAAGTGACAGCAGCAGCAGCAGCAGACAGTAAAAATTTACTTTTGAGAATCAAATTTAGGAATTAAATATATTCTGGTCATAAACAGAAGTGGAGAATTTATAAAATCCGTGTAAAGTCTGGGTTGCCACTATAGCTACTTATTTTAAATTTTAGATTTTTCAGAAAGGAATATTAAAATCATGTTACAAAGAATTTGGAAATAGAGTGAAGAGGGGAAGAAGCATGGAGCTTAAGTAATATTTGTCCCACAATAGTTAGTAATGATAGAATGTTGGACATTTCCACCAGAGATATTTTTCTGTTACAAGGTTTATATATTTTATCAACAGTATTTGTAGGCACTTTATAGTTGAGCCATCATGCACTCACATACATGCATGTGTTCACACATACAACTTAGTAATCTTTTTTTATTTTTAACATGTTTTAATGTTATTTCACGGGCTTCAAAGCAATTATTTCAATGCCTACCTAGTATTTTATTGAGTGGATAGACAATAAGTTACTTTATGTTTATATTCTTGGGGATTTAGTTTATTTAATCTCTACATTGTTAATAATGCTAATTTATATCACCAGGCAGAATACTGTTTTTCCACTGGTGGTGAGGGGGGGTGGTTTACTTAAAACTGCTCAGTTGGTAAAGAAGTGCCTGCAATGCAAGAGACCCTCGGTTCAATTCCTGGGTCCAGAAGATCTGCTGGAGAACGCACAGGCTACCACTCCAGTATTCTTGGGCTTCCCTTGTGGCTCAGCTAGTAAACAATCCTCCTGCAATGCAGGAGACCTAAGGTTTGATATCTGGGTTGGGAAGATCCCCTGGGGAAGGGACAGGCTACACACTCCAGTATTCTGGCCTGGAGAATTCCACGGACCATACAGTCCATGGGGCTTCAAAGAGTCGGACACGACTGAGCAACTTTCACTTTCACTTTTTTCACTTAAAATAGGTGGCCAGAAATGGAATACTACATTAAATTATCTGAAGACTAGCTTTTTCTTAAGTGAAATTCACCAGAAATAATTTGTATTATAATTTTTACTAGAATAACAGGGCACAAATCTTTTGAGAGAAAAAGTGGAAATTTCAAGAGACATGTGGTAACTATAAAATAATAATAATCCTAGAATTGAAGTGATCTATTGTTAGAATTAAAATTCATTAAGTTATAACTGAGAGAAGATTGGATAAAATAAAACAAAGTATCAGTAAACTTTAATGTTAGTAGCAGATATCATCCAAACAGAAGTAAAAAGGAGGAAAAATACAGAAAAGCAGATTCTAAATGACATCTGGGACAGTGTCAAGCAGTCTGATTTCCTTATACTTGGAGTCCTAGAAGGATATAAGAACAAGAAAGGGTTG
>SJYT01034753.1:525858-549000 GCA_006410635.1 Cephalophus harveyi | reverse complement strand
CTTGTGGCTTCCTTATTTCTCAAATATACCAGCTGTATTCCTACCTCTGTGCCTTTGTACTTGCAACTGTCTCTGCCTGGAACCATCATTCCCCTAAAATTGTATGACTTGCCCCCTCACTTCATTCTGGGGTAGGGTTACCAGATACAATACAGGATGCTCAGTTAAATTTGAATTTCAGATAAACAATGAATAATTATTTAGTATGTATGTCTTAAATGTGTTATCTGAAATTCAAATCGAAATGGCTGTCCTGTATTTTTATTTGCTAATCTGCCCTTTTTTAGAGCTTTTGTTACTTTAGTTCATGGAAGGGACTACCTCTTCCTGGCTCCTGCCTCAGTTTCGGCTTCCCCACTGTTACAAGGCCTTATGGGCCTTCTCCCATAAGGAGGACAGACACCCCCCTCCCCACCATGTACTCCACCTGCCTCTTGTTTTTAGAAAAACTCTAGCCGCCTAGACCTTCCCCAAGGTCAAAAAAAAAAAAGAAGTGAGAAAATGCAGAAACAAAAGAAAACATTTCAGCAAGACGAAATAATAATAGTCTAGCCATTAAACAAAGTCAAGGACCTTTAGTTCCTTCTCAAGGTCTGATAATATTCTGAGCCAAATCCTTTGAGCTGTTTTGCAAACACTGAAACCCCCACCAGGTGGAAGTAGTTAACTGACTGCTGACCCTGAGCACGTAGGCCCCAGACCAGAAGATTGATGATGTTAACTCCCAATTAACTCACCATCCACCAATCAGAAGACTGTCCGAATTGATCATGCTCTCTGCAACCCCCCTCCTGACTCTGTCTTCAAAAATGGTTCCCTGAACGCCATTAGGGAATTTGGGTCTTTTGAGCATTAGCTGGACAGACTGCTTGGTTCTCTGTGATAAATGCTGCATTTTTCCTTCATCACAACCTGGTGTGATAGATTGGCTTTACTAAGCATGCAGGCAAGCATATCCAAGTTTGGTTTGGTAAAATATACATTGTATATACATACACACAAATACATATGTTTTTATATATTTATGTTTATATAAAATAGAAGCAGGCAGGATATTTATGTATATATATATATGTATGTGTGTGTGTGTGTATATATATATATATATATATATATATAAAAGAAGCAATCAGGATACAGAGGGAGAGAGAGAGAAAACCTGCTTTATATATACATATTTAAAGCCTGCTTTCAGGCTCAAATATATGTTTAGTTTTTTTATCTAGCATCTTGGACTTCCCACATAGCTCAGTCATAAATCATCTGTCTGCCAATATAGGAAACTCCAGTTCCATCCTTGGATCGGAAAAATCCGTTGGAGAAGGAAATGGCAACCCATTCCAGTAGTCTTGCCTGGGAAATACCATGGATAGAGGAGGCTGGTGGGCTACAGTTCATGGGGTTGCAAAAGAGTCAGACATGACTGAACACCGAAAAACAATCTTTTGGTATGTTTGAAATGGGAGATTTCATTTCCACGTGAGTTCACTGTGCTATCTTGTCCCATAGTTGACATCTCCACACTGCCACTCATTCCATCTGTATTTCTATGTCTGAAGTATATCCTTCAAAGTTCATTGAACTTCAGTGTGTATCTTTTATCTCCATTTCCTGCATAATCTTGTTAAGATTACATATACTGACTAATGACACTGAGGTCTCAATGTGCAGCCAGCCCCTCACACCATGTTTATAACTTCAAAATTTACTTGACAAAAAGAGTTTAGCATATAGCTGGAAGTTTATTCTAACGAGTCACAAGGCGATTTGTGTGGAGTCATGGATTTGACTTTCCATTGGTAAAGATTATATTCCTTCTTTATATATTTCAGGTATCCTGGAAAAAGACTTTGTAGTGATGAAATAAAATCCATGTTTTATGGCCAGATGAGATTAATTTAAATATAAAACTTTTCTTTGCCCACTTTGGCATTCTCTCTTCCCTTTAGTATTTGTTGGGCATCTACATTAACCAGACCTCCTAAGGAGAGAGTATTCCTTCTTAATCTTGTAAGGGGTCACTGGCCCATGACCCACTGCTTGCTTTATTGTACATTTGGACTGCGCAAACTGTAAATGATACATCACTTGATGTGTAACCCTTTGTCTCAAAAACTTACATATGTACTTTCTTATAATTGAGTTTTCTGAAAAAATGTCTCTTCAGGCTGGCTGGAATAAAACTTTCCATTTCTTTCTTGGTTCGACTACTGATTTTTTTTTTTTTTTCATTGACAGTAGGTTCTTAAAACCCAGGTCCACTATCTCTTTGCTTTCCCTTTTTCCCTGCCAGAGGTCACGCCGGCCTCTTCATACCCTACCTTTAGGCTGCCCACCTAGTTTCTCAGTTTTCAGGAATGGATGGAGTCAGAGCCCTATGAGGGCTTTTGCCATGGAAGGGAAAATGAGGTCTCTTCCTTGAAATGAGGAAGCCTTAGCTGCTGCTAAGTCACTTCAGTCGTGTCTGACTCTGTGTGACCCTATAGACGGCAGCCCACCAGGCTCCCCCGTCCCTGGGATTCTCCAGGCAAGAACACTGGTGTGGGTTGCCATTTCCTTCTCCAATGCATGAAAGTGAAAAGGGAAAGTGAAGTCGCTCAGTCGTGTCCGACCCTCAGCGACCCCATGGACTGCAGCCTTCCAGGCTCCTCCGTCCATGGGATTTTCCAGGCAGGAGTACTGGAGTGGGGTGCCATTGCCTTCTAGGGTGCGCACAATAAGGCTTGAGAATAGGAAACAAATTATTTCCACCCACGTTAGCCCTGGTCAGCACAACAACAGCCAATTGGAAGACAGAGTTTCCAGGACTGGAAGGCAAGAGCCAATCAGATCGCAGCCAGGCGGCCCTTGTCCTCTTAAAGGCTTACCTCCATTTCCTGCTGAAGAAGCTCCAGGTTAGTACCAACGATGCTTATCTTGCTCCCTGGGCTTTTCTTTCTTTACGTGCCTGTCTCCTTCTCTTTAAGCTGTAAGTTTTGAGCACCTCTGATACACCGCCGTTTCTTCCTCCGCTGAAACTGTTAGAATTTCAGAGTCGTGAAAGAAACCTTAGCATCAAGGTCAAAGGTCTTGTTTTACAGATGGTCAGAAAAACAAGAGTGTTATCTCTACTGTCTTACCTGCGTGAGCTTTGTAGAAACTCCCATCTTTCGTTATCTGTAAATTTTCATCAGTTTTTGGGTCTCAGTGTAAGCTTCATCTGAGAGCAAGGGCGACATCTTGATGGAAAGAGAAGATGAGAACAGGTTTCCTGTATGACGAATAGAAGAGAAAACGCCGGGATGCTCCGTGTGTAATGGGTTTTCAATCAATTCAGGACATCTTTGTAAACATCTTTGTAAGGGAATCAGGGAGACAAGAGAAAGGAGACCCATTTTAACAACAGGTGCTGCCAGTACTCTGGAAGAGCCTTCTTGGGTGAATCATTAAATGGTGTCCTGTGTGCCAGTGATGTTAAGTTAGGGATGTAGGATTTTTGGCAAGTGCCTGCACCTCCCGCACCTCACCTGGGCAATAATAATGGTGCAACAAACATAGGAGTATGTATATCTTTTTTAATTAGTGTTTTCTTTTTCTTCAGGTAAATACCTGGAGGTGGAATTGCTAGATCAGATGGTAGTTCTAGTTTTCTTTTTTTTTTTTTTTGAGGAACCTCCATACTGTTCTCCATAGTGCCTGCACCAGTTTATATTCCCACCAAGGGTGCATGAAGGTTGCCTTTTCTCCACATCCTCCCCAGCACTTGAATCTTGTCTTTTGGATAGCAGGCATGAAGGGGATCTCTGTGGTCTTGATTTGCATTTCCCTGATGATTAGTAATGTCAAGCATCTTTTCATGTATCTGTTGGCCATCTGTATGTCATCTTTGGAAAAATGTCTATTCAGGTCCTCTGCTTATTTTTTAAATGTGTTATTTTTCTTTGTAATTAATGCCCTTCGAGATATATTACTTGCAAATATCTTCTCCCATTCCGTTGATTTAATTTTAGCACTAGCTTTAACTTCCAGTTTTTGTTCTTTGTTACTCTTTCATAGCATCTGTTATTATTTTAAGTGTGCAGTTTTCTCACTCTGTGTGTGTATGTGCGTGTGTGTGCACATATGGATGCATGTTCTCTCCTGCTCCCTGAAGTAACTGTTTCCTTTAGGGTCTGTTGTTTCAATCTTTCCTTTATATTGAAAGCTTCTTCAACTGTCTGGGGGAATCTTGACTGTGTATATTTAAGAATGAGGTGAATGTGAGCTCTCTGTACTGGGTAAGACTTGTCACTGGGCCAAGATGATGGGACAGGAATGCTGATATTCTGAATGGAAGGATGCAGGATGTTTTCTATGGAGCCAGCGAATTTGAATAACATTTCAGTGTTTAATGTGTATAAACATCTTGGGAAGTTCTACATGTTGTTCCTCCTGTCACACCCTCACTCTTGAAGTAGGTACTTGACTGTGAGGCATGCTGGTAGGAGGGAGGGACCACTGTTTTCATATGTGGATTCTTGGCCCTGTATCGCCCTCCTGGACTCAGCAGTTCCTGATACTTCCTAGTTCTACATCCTTCTAGTGTTCTGTAGGGTGAATTGTGGAGAAGGCAATGGCACCCCACTCCAGTGCTCTTGCCTGGAAAATCCCATGGTCGGAGGAGCCTGGTGGGCTGCAGTCCATGGGGTTGCTAGGAGTCGGACACGACTGAGCGACTTCACTTTCCCTTTTCACTTTCATGCATTGGAGAAGGAAATGGCAACCCACTCCAGTGTTCTTGCCTGGAGAATCCCAGGGACGGGGGAGCCTGGTGGGCTGCCATCTATGGGGTCACACAGAGTCGGACATGACTGAAGTGACGCAGCAGCAGCAGCAACAGCAGCAGGGTGAATTGACTTCTTCCTTGGCTATGTCTCTCACCCTCTACAGTTCCTTCTACTTTTCCTTATCAAATATTGTTCCCGCATTGACTTTCTATGTCCTGGAATTTTTTTTTTTTTAATTTCTCACTGATGGTTCTTATCCCATTCTTCTGTTTAGATCTTTATGGCTCTTTTTATTTCTTAGGTGTTATTTTAACAAGATCTTAAGAGAGTGAGATGATAAATCAATGTTTTCAGTCTCCCAAATATAACCAGACAATTCTATATCACTGCTTTATAATTCTTACCATTAAAAACAGCTAAAAGACCATCATGAATTAACTGGTTTATTCATGCAAGAAATACTAGGATTCATTAAAAATGATGTGACTGCATTTTGGCATCAATAACTAGGCAAGATGAGTATGGGAAAAAGGCAAATCACAAATCACTGAGTTATAGAAATATAAATTAGATAACATACATATGACTAAGGGGAACGGGGAGCCAAGTTATAACAATGGTTAAATCTGAGAGGTAATAGCCAAAGTTATTTGTTTTTTTAATTTCTTTAGACATCTCTGTATCTTCTGAACTTTAGAACAGTTCAGTTCAGTTCAGTTGCTCAGTCGTGTCCATCTCTTCGCGACCTCATGCACTGCAGCATACCAGTCTTCCCTGTCCATCACCAACTCCCAGAGCTTGCTCAAACTCATGTCCATCGAGTCAGTGATGCCATCCAACCATCTCATCCTCTGTCGTCCCCTTCTCCTCCTGCCTTCAATCTTTCCCAGCATCAAGGTCTTTTCCAGTGAGTTCTTTGAATCAGGTGGCCAGAGTATTGGACTTCAGCTTCAGCATCAGTCCTTCCAGTGAATATTCAGGACTGATTTCCTTTAGGATTGACTGTTTTGATCTCCTTGCAGTCCAAGGGACTCTCAAGTGTCTTCTCCAACACCACAGTTCAAAAGCATCAATTCTTTGGTGCTCAGCCTTCTTTATGGTCCAACTCTCACATCTACACATGGCAACTGGAAAAACCATAGCATGTTTTTAATAACCAGAATATATGTAAATCTAGTTTTGAAATAATGACTATCTGGGTACATACAGTTTTGTGTACATCTTGACTTCCTTAATCTAGGTACCCATATTTAAGTTATTTGTTCAGGAGAACACATTCCTTGAAGTTTTTAATCCATCTTTTGAAATTTCCTTTCCAGAGAGAATGCAAGTACATATTTGCAGCAGTATTTGACAGTGCTGCTTTCCCAGACCTTGGCTCCTATTGGAGCCAAGGAATGATGTGTCCTTGGTACAAACTGGTATTTGTACACTTTCCAGAATTTTCCTTTGCTTTTAGCTCTTTTTTATGTCAACTTTTTTTTTTTTTTTTTGGTCTGTCTGATCTATTTTCTTCTTTAAAAATAATTTTATTTATTTATTTATGTTTGGCTGTGCTGGATCTTCACTGTGCGTGGGATTCTTCTCTAGTTTCCGCGAGCAGGGGCTACTGTTTAGCTGTAGTGTGCGGGGTTCCCATTGCCTTGGTTTCTTATGTTGTGGAGCATGGGTTCTAGGCGTGGGGGCTTCAGTAGGTGCAGCACATGGGCTTGATAGTTGCAGTTCCCGGGCTCTAGCACAGGCTCAGTAGTTGTGCCACACGGGTTTAGTTGCTCCACAGCATATGGAATCTTCCCAGACCAGGGATCAAACCTGTGTCTCATGTATTGGCAGGCGAATTCTTTGCCACTGAGCTACCATGGAAGCCCTGGTCTACTTTCTTATGAGTAGTTATCAAAAGGACCACTTTAATATTTGGAGCCTTCTCTACTGAGTCTGTAAAAATGTGACAACTAAAACAAATTCCTGAACTCAGTTCATTCGATTTCAAAATGTTTCCCCCCTGGTTGAGGCAGTACAGGGAGGGAACTGGGGATTTGGGACGTGAAGTCAGATTGCCTGAGCTCTAATTCTAGGTCTACAACAACTTAACCATCTGTTAAGGTGGTCAATGAACTAAACGCATTCCCTCGTCTGTGTAATAAGAACTGTGTGAAAGTATCCGTACAAGCATGTGACACAGTGCTGGTACATAACAAACTCTTGTTGTGTTGTTTAGGTGCTAAGTCGTGTCTGACTCTTTGTGAGTCCATGGACTGTAGCCTGCCAGGCTCCTCTGTCCATGGGATTCTCCAGGCAAGAATACTGGAGTGGGTTGCCATTTCCTTCTCCAGGGGATCTTCCCCACCCAGGGATCGAACCTGTGTCTCCTGCATTGGCAGGCAGATTCTTTACCACTGAACCACAAGGGAACCTCTTAAGTTATGTTTATTTTTGTTATCATTGTGACCGTTATAATGCTATGGCCTGAATTGTATCCCCCTGCCAGATTTATATATGAAGCCATAATCCCCCAATGTGATAGTATTTGGAGGTGGGACCATTGGGAAATAATAAGGTTTAGGTGAGATCTTGAAAGTGGGGCCCTTGTGGTGGGATTAGTGCCCTTATAAGAAGAGAAACCAGAGTTCTCCCCCCACCCCGTTAGTGTGAGGAAATAGCAATGACAAGAAGACAGTCATCTAAAAGCCAGGACGAGAGCCCTCAGCAGGCCTCCACTGTGCTGATACCCTGACCTCAGACTTCTCACCATAAGTACTGAAAGAAAAACTGTGAAGCTAGAATTCCTTACCAATTCTGTACCTTCTTTCAAAAAAAAAAGTGAAACACAGACTTTTTTAGACCTATTAAAGCTAAAAGAATTCAGCAGCAGCAGACCCTCCCTGCAAGAAATATTAAAGGAAGCCATCCAGGCAGAGGGAAAATAGCACCAGATGGAAACCTAGATCTACTCAAAGGATGAAGCCCCTCAGCAATGATAACTACAGGGATGCGTATATGTTTTCTCAACCTGTTCTTAGGAAGAGCTAGTCTGTCCTTATGACACCACAGAACTGAAACACAGTTAAGATACTATATTATTCCAATTTCTGCTTGAGATTAGACATGGATTGTTTCCTCCTGTAGTATAACTTCCTTGACTGAGAGAAGACATTTGGAAAGTCATCTCTGCGACTTTAGCCAACAGTTTGTTAGTGATTATCCGTTCCTTCACTACTTGGAGTGTACAAAGCAGTAGGAGGCAAACTCTTCTCTTAATTTGTCTTCAGTGTTTCACCTCGTTTGTTTCTATGGTTATGAAATGAACAAATTCTCTCTTCACTCTGAGATACAAAATTTAGAACACTAGTGCACCAAAAGTTATAAAAATAAAGGTGAACTTGTGATTTGTGGGTTGTATAAGTATCAGGATTAAAGGAAAATTTTCTGCTTAAACTACCACTTAGAAGCAAATGAATTGTATACATGTACTATGAGTTGCTTTATTGATCCCACGATTGTTTTTTTCAAGATTTTCACAGGGTTCTCCATTTCAGCCTCACATATAGCTTTACTGCTTACTTTCCAGACTTCAGTGTGATCATTTCTCATCTATATGTGTCTTCACTGTATGTTTGAAACATTGAATGTTTCATTTAGGATTACGTACAGATAAAAACTCATTATCTTTTGAGGAGATCACATTATGACAATGATCCATGATAAAACAGTATTTTAGAGGAAAGATGGTTCTCCTTTGTTACAGCCTGTTTATTGGTTGGGCAACCAACCATTTAGCATTCCACTGGAGGCGGGAGCCAGCCGTGGGGCAGGGAGAGCGCCATAATCCAGAGCAAGGGACAGATAGGTGCTCTGTGCTTTTCCGAGGCTGTGGGAGGGGTCAGTTGGTGAAACACCACCGTCTTAACCAGATGCTATGAGAGAAGCCCCACCTGGCCACTGGGGAAGTTAGGAATGATTATGAAAGACAACAACATTGGTGGTGATCTTCCTGCTTTGAAGATCTCTAAATGTATTCTCATGGGATGACCGTGAATAAAGATGAGAGAAGGAGCTTTATGTGTACTAAAACAGAAGTGAAGCCTCATAAAGATGTATGTTCTGTTCTCTCAGTAGCCTATCAGCCAAGCAAACCAGTTCCTCTTTTACTCGTGGGATGAACTGTCAGAACATCGGGGGTCTGGTCTTGATTGTGCCTTTTGAACCTTGAAAAAGACCCCTTAAAATCATTCTCTCTAAACTGCTTACCTGTCCTTGCATTGAGAGCACCGAATCAATTAATGGTACACCATTTTGAAAGAGTATAAAGTGAACATGAGTAAAGAACTAGGGTGGAAGAAACCTTAACTTTCAACTTGTTTCATTTAGGAAGGGAGATTTAATTAGGACAACCCAGTTATGAGGATTCTCATGTATCTTTACCTCAGTCTGTCTTTTATGTCCCCATCTTTTTATTCTGCCTGCCACTGCCTCAGTTCACAATCATCTCTTAATTATTCTTGTGTTCTCACCAAGCCACCCCAAAAACCTACTTCTTCATTGTCCTTCAAACTGGCCACTAGTTATTCTCTAAAACTTATCTCCACTCAGATTCTCTCCACGATATTTAAGGTCTCTTGCAATGTACTTTTCAGGGTTGTTTTAAACATTAACTTTGTAATGTCTGACACATAGAATTCAGTATATCTGGTGTAGTGAAATAATAACAACAACAACAGTAGCTGTAGGCTAAAAATTCATTTAAATTCATTTCCTAGACTGAGGACCATCAGTTGCAGTATCTAAAAGAGAATACCTGCAGAAAAATCATTCTTATAAATCCAGAGAAATCATGCTCTTGAAGGCAGCCTAGTGGATGGGGCAGAAGTGGAGACACATGTTTGTTTCCCTCCCCTTTCTCCATGAAGTGTGGATACAGTCCCAGACTGCAACCTCCAAGAGAGGTGGGACAACATGTTTTATTTGTTTTGACTTCTACTTTTTCTCGCCTACTGTGTTAGTGAGTGGGTTCCCTGATGTCTCAGCAGATAAAGAATCCCCCTGCAATGCGTGAGACACGAGTAGCATCCCTGGGTTGGGAAGATCCCCTGGAGGAGGGCATGGCAACCCACTCCAGTATTCTTGCCTGGAGAATCCCATGGACAGAGGAGCCTGGCAGCCTATGGTCCATGGGGTTGCAGAAGAGTCAGACATGACTGCGCACACACACACACACACACACACACACTGTACTAGTGAAGGAAAACCAGACACACACACACACACACTGTACTAGTGAAGGAAAACCAGACCATGTCACCTCAAAATATGCCACTTTGGTATATTGATGATGTTGAATTAAAGAGGAAATAGCAGGTATAAGAACACCCTGACCCTCCTTTTCTTTCTTAAAGCTAGAGCTAAAACTCCCACGTGAAAAGTACTTTCCCTGTACCAGGAGGAAGGAAGACATTCTCACCATCAGAGGTGGGGAATCTGGGGCGGAGAAATCATACAGGCAAACTTTGTTAAACCAACCCTTATCTTCTTAGTGACTTCTTGAATAGGGAGAATTCACTTTTTCCCTGTGTGAGTCTCCTTTACTCTCACACTAGTACCACAGTCACGAAACTTCTGACACCAGATTGTGTGGAGTTTTGCCCACACCAAGCAATTTTGTGAAACCAGCTGCATGTCCTACAATTTGACTCAGTTCTGACACTGGAGACAGCATCAGATCCCGCAGGTTAAGGGCTCAGCCCCACAAGACTGCCCCCCATGGCAGCTGTCAATCTCAAGTACTAGGTCCCCAGGTTTCCTACAATTTCTGTCTGACTTGCCTATAGATTGGAGCTTCCCATCTCCTCCCCTGACTCCACCTTGGATTCAATTAATTTTTGTAATGGTTCATAAAACTCAGGAAAACAGTTTATTTACTGTTGTGAAAAATTAATAAACAGAAAACTTAACTAAGTAGAGTTGGGAAACCAGAAGGGGGAGCTCTCATGTCCTGTAAAGGTTGTTCAGTTGCTAAGTTGTGTTCGACTCTTTGCGACCCCATGGACTGCAGCCCACCCGACTGGTCCTGTAATGGTATCTAAGCCTAATAGAAAGAAAGCAGGCTCTTCTTTCCTGGAAAGCACTCAGCCAGTGAAAAACCGTGGACTCTGCTTGCTCTAGCCCTTTGAACTTCCTTTTATTCCCAATAAAAGCATTCTCCTTCCCTTGCCTGATGGGGATGTGCATGCGGCTCTACCAGGGTTGCAGACCTTGGATTGCAGTTCTCTGCTGATCCCAAATAAACTCATCTTTGCCTGAGAAATACCTGGCAGTCTATTTGTTTCAAGTTATCACCATGTATCACTTTGTTAAGAAAGGATATGATGAAAGATACAGGTGAACATCCAGATGAAAGAGATGCAGGGCAAGGTGTATGGGAAAGGGCTGGGAGCTTCCATGCCCTCTCTGGGCACCACTCTCTCAATACCTCCATGTGTTCACCAACTTATAAGCTCTGTGAACTTGATACTTCTGGAATTTTTAGGGAGGCTGCATCATGGGTCAGTAACTATGATGTATCATTAACTACATTGCTAGTCCCCCTCCCCTCCCTGAAGAATAGGAGGTGAGGCTGAAATTTTCAAGCTTTTCCTTTAGGGCCCTCCCCCATCTATCCAGCATGGGATGGCTAAACCTCATGCAAAAGCCACAGAACTTCCTGGCTCAAGACATCAATGGATAAATTTCAGAATAGAGCAGCTGGAAACTGAGGGTGGAGTATTCCAGAAAGAAAGTATCTACAGAGAGGGGAATCCCCTAAATCTGCATATAAAATCCCTACAAATCCTTGGATAACTCTTTACTGCAACCCACTGGGTGAGACTCCAAGGAACCCAGTGGAAAGCAACAGCTGAAGGGGAGTATTTCAGCTGCTGTTAACTGCAAGGGAGGTGGAATATGTAGTTTGATTTCAACAAACTTAAAAATGGCTTGGTGAATCCCTTTGTACCACCCACTGAAATCCCATAGGGGCTATTCCTTACTAGACTATGGACTGGGACTAAGGAATACACACTAATAAAAATGGTGAAACTTAGACTCACCATAATAGAGGGTTGAACCAGAACTCCACAAGCTTGAAATCAAGTCCAAGCTATTAATTTGACAGCTTGCTAATATAAAAATCAATATTCTTCAGGGAAAGATAAAAGAATACAGAATCTGTACAATGTATCATCTCCAGTGTCCATTATACACATTTTTAAAATCCTAGACATGCAAAAAAAAAAAGGAAAATGTAACTCAACATCATTAGAAAAGCTAGACAGTGTATGCCCACACCACCCAAATGTGGAGGGCAGTAAAACCTTTAAGCATTTATTTTAAATATCTACAAAAAAACTTTAAGCAAAAGATAGTAATAATGAATAGACAGATAATCTTAGAGAAAGGAAAATTATATTTAAAATAAAATTCTAAAACTGAAAATAAAACAATTAAATGAGCGAGTTTATTAACAGCAAGTCAAGGTTGTCAGAAGAAAGTCAGTGAAATTAAAGAAATACAAAAAGACATCTCAGTCAAAAGACTGAAAAAAAATGACATATCAAACAGCATTAAGGTGATGATATTAATTGGAGTTAAAAATGAGAGGAGAGGGAAAACAAGGCAGAAAAATGTCAAGAAATAATGGCAAAAAATCCCTGAATTTGGTAAAGACAAAAACGTATGTATTCAGAAATCTCAAGGCACCACAATGAGTTATATATAAAGACAACTATTCCTAGGTACAGTTGCAGTCACACTCCTAAAAATGAGTATGAAATCTGAATAGCAAAGATAAACAGTACATGACATGCTGGAGTTATCTTTAATAATTTAATAATAGTTGTCTTTGACTTCTCACCGGAAACTATTAAGGTCAGATGACAGTGGGGGCAAATCTTCAAACTGCTGAAAGCAAAGATTAAATACAGAATTCTACATCCAATAGTATGAATGAAGATGAAATATAGTTACTCTCAGATAAAAGAATTCATCTAAGAGAATTCATCACCAGCAGATGTGCACCACAAGAAATGCTAAAGGAAATTCTTCAGGCTGAAGGGAAATGATATCAGGGAAAATCTTAGACTTTCAAGAATGAATGAAGAGGATCAGAAATAGTAAATATCTGGGTAAATATGAAAGACTTTTCTTCCTGCTTTCTTTAAAATACAGGACAGTTTAAAGCAAAAGTTATGACATTAGCTTGTAGAGTTTATAATGTGTGTAGATATGATGCATATAACAAATAGAGGATTGTAGTAAAGGGACATGTTTGGTTACAAGGCTTCTACATTTTACGTAAAGTCATACAATATCATCACTCAGTAGACTGGAAATTTAAATAGTTACACTGTAATGCTGGAGCAACTACTAAAATATTAATATATACCGAGAGGTACAGCTGTCAATACATAAAATTAAAGTCTTAAAATAAAAAGTTGAATATGCCCAAAGATGGAGAAGGCAATGGCACCCCACTCCAGTACTCTTGCCTGGAAAATCCCATGGACGGAGGAGCCTGGTAGGCTGCAGTCCATGGAGTTGCTAAGAGTCGGACACGACTGAGCGACTTCACTTTCACTGTTCACTTTCATGCATTGGAGAAGGAAATGGCAACCCACTCCAGTGTTCTTGCCTAGAGAATCCCAGGGACGGCAGAGCCTGGTGGGCTACCATCTATGGGGTCGCACAGAGTTGGACACAACTGAAGCGACTTAGCAGCAGCAGCAGCAGCATGCCCAAAGAAGTCAGGAAAGGGAGAAGAAAGGAACAAATATCAGAAGGGAAAAAAACAAATACTATATCAAAATCCAACCATATCAATTATTATATTAAATATCTATGGAACAAATGGTTCAATTTTAAAGGCAGAGATTGCAAAAAAAAATAAAAAAGCAAGACTTAACTATGTCCTGTCTAGGAGAGATGCACTTTAAAAAAAGATACAGATAGATCAAAAGTGAATAATAAAAGATACAACTACAAATAGCATAATATCAGAGAAAGTGAAAGTGGTTCAGTGGTGTCTGATTCTCTCCTGTATAGTCCATGGAATTCTCCAGGCCAGAATACTGGAGTGGTAGCCTTTCCCTTCTCCAAGGGATCTTCCCAACCCAGGGATCAAACGCAGGTCTCCCGCATTTCAGGCAGATTCTTTACCAGCTGAGCCACCAGGGAAGTCCGAGAATACTGGAGTGAGTAGCCTATCCCTTCTCCAGTGGATCTTCCCCACCCAGGAATTGAACCGGGGTCTCCTGCATTGTAGGCGGATTCTTTACCAACTGAGCTACGAGGGAAGCCCCATCAGATAAAATAGACCTCAAAGCAAAATTTATTAGCAGAGAAAGAAGCGACATGCATAACTGATCACGTGTGTTAGTTTTTCAGTCATGTCTAACTCTTTGCGACCCCATAGACTGTAGCCTGCCAGGCTCCTCTGTCCATGGGATTCTCCAGGTAAGAATACTGGAGGAGGTTGCCATTTCCACCTTCAGGGGATCTTCCTGACTCAGGGATCGAACCTGAGTCTCCCACATTGCAGGCAGACTCTAGAGTTTGAGCCACGAGAGAAGCCCATGCATAACCATGAAGGGTCAATTCATCAGAAAGACATAACAATAATCAAATATCTAATAATAGAATTTTAACATCCACTAGGCAAAATTTGACAGAATTGAAGGGAAAAATGGACAGTCTCACAATCATAGGTGAAAGTTTTATTCAGTTCAGTTCAGTCGCTCAGTCGTGTCCAACTCTTTGCGACCCCATGAACTGCAGCACACCAGGCCTCCCTGTCTATCACCAACTCCCGGAGTTCACCCAAATTCATGTGCATTGAGTCGGTGATGCCGTCCAGCCATCTCATCCTCTGTTTTATTATCCCTCTATTAATTAATTGAAAATCTACACAAGAAGTCAGTAAAGACACAGACTATCTGAGCAACATTGTCAATCACCTTGACCTAACTAACATTTACAGAATACCATACCCTAAATGTACAATGAACATTTTCAAGTGCACGTAGTATATTCACCAATATAGACCATATGTTAGTCAATAAAACCAAGTATCAACAAATTAAAAGGAACTGAAATCTGTATGGAGTTTGTTCTCAGGGCATTTGGCTACCCTGGAGGCCAGTAAGGGAAGAAGGGTAGGTCCAGAGAGCAGGTACAAATGGCAGTGCCAGCAGAAGCAGGTGCAGGGCGGGGGCTGAACAGGAGGAGGGGAGAGAGGTGGGTGCAGGCTCCAGCACCCCACTCCAGGCTCCAGCCTCTCAGGTGCTGGCTGCTGCCTGTTCCCAGAGCTGCCAGGAGGGGGGGGGGGGGCTGCCTCCGATTGGTGCAGACGGTGATGCTCAGAACGGGGCCTCAGAATTCTACATCCAATAGTATGAATGAAGATGAAATATAGTTACTCTCAGATAAAAGAATTCATCTAAGAGAATTCATCACCAGCAGATGTGCACCACAAGAAATGCTAAAGGAAATTCTTCAGGCTGAAGGGAAATGATATCAGGGAAAATCTTAGACTTTCAAGAATGAATGAAGAGGATCAGAAATAGTAAATATCTGGGTAAATATGAAAGACTTTTCTTCCTGCTTTCTTTAAAATACAGGACAGTTTAAAGCAAAAGTTATGACATTAGCTTGTAGAGTTTATAATGTGTGTAGATATGATGCATATAACAAATAGAGGATTGTAGTAAAGGGACATGTTTGGTTACAAGGCTTCTACATTTTACGTAAAGTCATACAATATCATCACTCAGTAGACTGGAAATTTAAATAGTTACACTGTAATGCTGGAGCAACTACTAAAATATTAATATATACCGAGAGGTACAGCTGTCAATACATAAAATTAAAGTCTTAAAATAAAAAGTTGAATATGCCCAAAGATGGAGAAGGCAATGGCACCCCACTCCAGTACTCTTGCCTGGAAAATCCCATGGACGGAGGAGCCTGGTAGGCTGCAGTCCATGGAGTTGCTAAGAGTCGGACACGACTGAGCGACTTCACTTTCACTGTTCACTTTCATGCATTGGAGAAGGAAATGGCAACCCACTCCAGTGTTCTTGCCTAGAGAATCCCAGGGACGGCAGAGCCTGGTGGGCTACCATCTATGGGGTCGCACAGAGTTGGACACAACTGAAGCGACTTAGCAGCAGCAGCAGCAGCATGCCCAAAGAAGTCAGGAAAGGGAGAAGAAAGGAACAAATATCAGAAGGGAAAAAAACAAATACTATATCAAAATCCAACCATATCAATTATTATATTAAATATCTATGGAACAAATGGTTCAATTTTAAAGGCAGAGATTGCAAAAAAAAATAAAAAAGCAAGACTTAACTATGTCCTGTCTAGGAGAGATGCACTTTAAAAAAAGATACAGATAGATCAAAAGTGAATAATAAAAGATACAACTACAAATAGCATAATATCAGAGAAAGTGAAAGTGGTTCAGTGGTGTCTGATTCTCTCCTGTATAGTCCATGGAATTCTCCAGGCCAGAATACTGGAGTGGTAGCCTTTCCCTTCTCCAAGGGATCTTCCCAACCCAGGGATCAAACGCAGGTCTCCCGCATTTCAGGCAGATTCTTTACCAGCTGAGCCACCAGGGAAGTCCGAGAATACTGGAGTGAGTAGCCTATCCCTTCTCCAGTGGATCTTCCCCACCCAGGAATTGAACCGGGGTCTCCTGCATTGTAGGCGGATTCTTTACCAACTGAGCTACGAGGGAAGCCCCATCAGATAAAATAGACCTCAAAGCAAAATTTATTAGCAGAGAAAGAAGCGACATGCATAACTGATCACGTGTGTTAGTTTTTCAGTCATGTCTAACTCTTTGCGACCCCATAGACTGTAGCCTGCCAGGCTCCTCTGTCCATGGGATTCTCCAGGTAAGAATACTGGAGGAGGTTGCCATTTCCACCTTCAGGGGATCTTCCTGACTCAGGGATCGAACCTGAGTCTCCCACATTGCAGGCAGACTCTAGAGTTTGAGCCACGAGAGAAGCCCATGCATAACCATGAAGGGTCAATTCATCAGAAAGACATAACAATAATCAAATATCTAATAATAGAATTTTAACATCCACTAGGCAAAATTTGACAGAATTGAAGGGAAAAATGGACAGTCTCACAATCATAGGTGAAAGTTTTATTCAGTTCAGTTCAGTCGCTCAGTCGTGTCCAACTCTTTGCGACCCCATGAACTGCAGCACACCAGGCCTCCCTGTCTATCACCAACTCCCGGAGTTCACCCAAATTCATGTGCATTGAGTCGGTGATGCCGTCCAGCCATCTCATCCTCTGTTTTATTATCCCTCTATTAATTAATTGAAAATCTACACAAGAAGTCAGTAAAGACACAGACTATCTGAGCAACATTGTCAATCACCTTGACCTAACTAACATTTACAGAATACCATACCCTAAATGTACAATGAACATTTTCAAGTGCACGTAGTATATTCACCAATATAGACCATATGTTAGTCAATAAAACCAAGTATCAACAAATTAAAAGGAACTGAAATCTGTATGGAGTTTGTTCTCAGGGCATTTGGCTACCCTGGAGGCCAGTAAGGGAAGAAGGGTAGGTCCAGAGAGCAGGTACAAATGGCAGTGCCAGCAGAAGCAGGTGCAGGGCGGGGGCTGAACAGGAGGAGGGGAGAGAGGTGGGTGCAGGCTCCAGCACCCCACTCCAGGCTCCAGCCTCTCAGGTGCTGGCTGCTGCCTGTTCCCAGAGCTGCCAGGAGGGGGGGGGGGGGCTGCCTCCGATTGGTGCAGACGGTGATGCTCAGAACGGGGCCCCAGGGCTTCCTGCTTGGGTCCTTTATCTGTCTCAGGGGCGGACAGCTAGCCTTCCCTGCTCTGGCCACAGAAGGAGAGCACCTAGCAAGGAACAGAGGTGACTGCTGCAAGGTGAGCTGCTCGAGCTGGGGGCTAGGATTCCGGTGGGATCCCTGGGCCAAGAGGGAGGGGATGACCAAAGGCTTTTAAGGGAAGAAGGGGCAGCCCCAGGGTGCGCTGGGGGCTTAAAGGAAGGGCCTGCTCTGTCCCAATGGGGAGCCTCTGGCTAGAGATGACTGGCTGAGAGCAGTGACCCCAGAAACTTGCTTCCCATAGAGGGACCTTTGTCCAGGGCTAGACCAAAGTGGGACAGGAGGGTCTAGAAATTCAGGCCAGACCACAGCCACACTGCCTAGGGCTACCACAAGCCCTGTGCCCGGTGATAGCACCCCACTGAGTTGAGGTCCTTCAGGGATCTCTAGGGGAAGGGCAGGGCCCAGGGCCCCAAGGAGACTACCTGTCAGCCCTACGCCCAGTTGCAGGGCCACTCTCACAACTGGTCCTCTGAAATTCTCCATCAGGGTGAGGGGAGAAAGAGCCCAGGTCCCCAGCGAGAAGCCCCAGTGTGGCAGGCAGCTCTCTGGCCAGGGGCCCAGAGAGCAGGACAGTCTGTCCCCGGGGCTCTTGCTGTTTACTCCTTTTCTTACAAAAAAAAATGGCAGCTTGGCTCAATGAAAGCCGAGGGGGAGGTCAGGAAGAACAGAGGGGGTGAGTAATTCCTGGTGGAGGGGTCTGGGGAAGGGGGTGCTTGTGTGCCAGCAGCGTGAGAGAGGCAGTCCTGTACCATGGTTAAGGTCTTGGGCAATGGAACCAGACCCACCTGGGCCTGAATCCTCATTCCTCCACTTACTAGTTTGGAACCTTGGCAACCTCTCCAAGCCTGTTTCCCTTTCTGTTAAATTAGAAAGATAACAACAGTACCCATTTCATGACATTACTGTTAGGGCTAAATGGCGTTTTAGCACAGAAACTTTATCACAAAGTTTCTGGCAATAATCGTTATCATTACAGATGAAGCCCCATGTGTGGACCTAGATCCCCTACCTGAAGGGGCAGCTCCTCATCTGGACCCTAACTCGAGTCCAGGGGCCCAGCTGGTGGTGGCCAAAGCGCCTCCTCCCCCAGGTTACCACTGGGGAACTTCTCAGAGGAGGAGGCAGGGGTAGGGCCCTGCTCTCCAGAGCCTTTCCAACTGGGCGACTTCCTGAGCGCTCTGGGGCAGGGGTCACAGGGAGGCAGCCCGACTCTGAGGGCCCATTGTTCTTCTCCACTGAGCTAAGAAAGACGCTTTCTCCCCACCCCTCCTCCCCTGATGCCCAACTCTGCATGCTCAGACGAAGACTGAAGATAAACAAACCCTGCCCGACTCGCCTTGTCTTGCTCACAAAGAGCTCTCAGTGCCTCACAATGGTCCTGTGATGCCCAGTCTTCCAGGCTTGTTATCCCCAGTTCACAGATGAGGAAGTTGAGGCCCAGAGGGAGGAAGTGGCTTATCTGATGTCCCACACAGAGAAATGGCACTGCCCAGACTCAGTCTCCCAGTCCTGTATCCAGTGCTGCAACAGACTCAACGAGCACAGCAAATGCACAGCCATGCATCGACACACACACAGACAGCCCCTCGTGCAAAGGGCGCACGGGGAGTGGGGAGAGGTGGGAGGGGCGGTGGTTTGGACCCTCACTCCTCAGGAGCCAGGGGGTGACAGCTGTTTTTTGTTTTTTTTTTCCCCCCTCCCTAGATGAGCTTCACATCCCAGGTGACTGGAACAGAAGTCCTCAGCTTGTCTGTCTTACCTTTTCTCCAGGTCGGATTCCTGCTGCCCTAGCCGGGGCCAGGACAGTCCACTCTCGCCCACAGCTATGATCTCTGCTTGGCCTGATGGGTATGAGGGGAGTGAGAAGCAAGAGAGGCTGCTGGTGGATTGCAGGAGAGTGTGACCAAAGAGTTGTTCACATGACTGGGTCCTCCCTGCGGTCTCCTGAGGTCAAGAGAGCTGGGAGAGAGGATCCCAAGGTCACCAGTCGTCCCAAGTTTTCCTGGGTTCCTGGGTTTTCGATTTTAGAACCTGGAAAGTCCCACACAAACTGCGATGAGTTGGTCCCCTGAGTCTTTCACAGCTCCCAGTTCAGGAAAATGAGATTCGCTCTGTAATACATAGAGGAGACGGAGACTATGGAGTGGGGCCAGGGGCAAATGGGAAGGTCAGGGATGGGAGAGGCCAGCCCTTCTTTCACCTCCTTTTCCAGGCTTTCTTTGAGACCAAAGCCTAGGCTCAGTTTCAGCAGGCTATCCTCCCAAGTCCCCAAAGCCCTTTGTTCCCAGTAAAGATACGAGAAAACTGCTCTAAATGTACTGCTCCCTTCCATATAGATAAAAAGGAGGTACCAGGTGACTGATGTTTAGGTTGAAGGCACAAGAAGCAGACCTACATTAAGCTGTGTGCGCTCCAGAAACATGTGAACCTGTTTTTTTTAATTGGAATATAATTGCTTTACAATGTGTTAGTTTCTGCTGTACAATGAAGTGAATCAGCTACAAATATACATATATCCCCTCCCTCTTGAGCTTCACTGCCCCCCATCCCCTCCCCATCTCTCCCTTCTGAGTCATCACAGAGCACTGAGCTGATCTTCCTGTGTTTTACAGCAGGTTCCCACTAGCTTTCTGTTTCACACCTGATAGTGTAGCCAGGACGTGGAAACCACCTAAATGTCCAACAGATGAATGTGAACCTGGTTTTGTCTTTTTTTTTTCTTCTAATCCTGAAAATGCAGATACTGTGCCCATCTTGTGGGACTATATTAAGCATCAGATGAGCAGCTGCTTAGTAGATGTTGATGGCTGAGGCTGTGGAGGGGTCTTTCTCTCCCAGACTTGGGAGGAGATGCCTATTTTGGGTCCGGATCTCACCAGATCTCTCATCTGTTTCTTTAGGACTTCAGCTCATCTCAGGTAGGCATGCTCCCTGTGTTGCCTCCAGGGAATGGAAATATAGGAGATGAGTGGGAAAGGGGATCCTGATGAGGGGGTGGGAGTTGGCGGGGGGAATAGCAAGGCTGGAATTTGAGATGAGATGAAACAGTTCAGGAGGTCTCAATGGCTGGAAACTGAAGGATGGTTCAGGGCAGGACTTACCCATGATGCCCAGGCCTCTGAAGATCCTCAGCACAGGGAGGCAGGGGTGGGGTAGCGAAGATAGTCACCCGGGGCTTAGCCCCAAACCAGGTCTCCCTGAGCCCCGGGTGGCCCATCTGACACAATGAACATAGAAGGAACTGACTTCTCTTTCATCCCGGCCTGCAGTTGTCCTGTGGTCTGGTCCATTTTTCCTCCCAGGCTGTGACAGGGGCAGTCAGCACCATTAAGTTCTTCTTCTCTGAGGCTTTCCTGGGCCAGCACTTCGAGGCTGTGGAGTTGGAGGACAATGAACGTAAGCCGGGAGACCTCTTCCTATTCAGGCTGATGTCCCCCACTGGACGCTGGTCGGGGCCCATGTTGGTGTGTACTGTGGCCACGGAGAGGTCATCTACTTCGAGGGTGAGAGGCCAGGCCCTGGTCTTGGAACAGAGGCTGCCCATCAAGCCCGCTCCACCAGTGGGTGTGCCTCACAGGGACGAAGACTGCCACCCCCAGCTCGTGGTGCAGGTCTCCTAAGGAAGTTGCTTGGTTACCCAGGGCATGGGGCTCAGGGCCACGGGATCCTGGGAGATGGGGGTGTGGGTGGGAGCTTGGGGCTGGAGTCACAGGACCAAACCCAGCTCTGATTGCACTTGACCCGGGATCCTTGCAGGCAAGAACCCTCGTGGCCATGGGCCGCACCTATTTCTCGGCTCCTGCGAAGGCATTGTATCCAAACAAGGGCAGCCCCCAATGCTGCGCTCCCGCTTGCTTTGGTGGGTGCTGCGTAGACGCGGTGGCATTGACTGTGTAGCACTGGAGCGCTGAGTGTATGAAGCCATGGACACTGACCCACCTCCCTATCACCCCATGCACAGCAACTGCGTGCACTTTGCTCAGCAACTGCTGGGTCCAGGGCCCAACCTGGACCCTCTACAAGTAGTCCAAAGTCCAATGACTTCAGTGAGGATTGCCCAGCTACCCACATAGGACCCCACATCACCTCTAGAACCAATTAACAACTGTAGCTAAACTATGAGCTTCTGGACAGTTTAGGCCCTCTCTCCCCACCCAGGCCATGTTACTCAAATTGGAGATCCACTTTACTCTGGCATAACCAAAGCCCCCAGAAGCAAACTAGGCCTGCTAATTCATCAAGGTTCTACTCCTCAGAAATTCTTTGGGGCCCCCTCCAGAAAGATCCCCTCTCACAGATACCAGGCACATCTATTTACTTCAGCCTCCTTCAGCCAGGTACTGCGGTGGTCCTGGTCACCCCCATTCCCATTCTTCAGTCAGGTGCTGTGGTGGTCCTGATTAACCCTCATTCCCATTCTCCAATGGAACATACCTAAGCAGTCAAGCCCTACCTTTCCGGGGTCCCTCCATTTCCACCGAGACCCTCCAATTCTGGTTCTGGGACACCAGTAGCCTATAGATCAAAACTCAGTCCTATGGCCCCTTCCACATTCTGAATCCAGGCCTCACCTCCTGAAAAGTGAAAATGTCAATTTCTCAGTCCTGTCAGACTCTTTGTGACCCCATGGGCTGTAGCCCACCAGGCTCCTCTGTCCATGGGAGTCTCCAGGCAAGAATACTGGAGTGGGTTGCCATTCCCTTCTCCAGGGGATCTTCCTGACCCAAGGATCGAAGCTAGGTCTCTGCATTGTAGGCAGATTCTTTACCGTCTGAGCCACCAGGGAAGCCCAGGCAAAAGACCAACCCCCGACCCTCACCCCACTCACTCAGCCTGATGCCCCAACTCAAGTGAAACCCACCCCCTTCCCCCAGCCCAATCACTACTTTCTCTCTAGATCCAGGCTCCCTTCCCTGGGGGGACCTTGGACCTTGAGGGAGGAGCTGGAGGCCTCACAGGATCCAAAAGTCCTGGCAGTTACACCATACCCTAACCCAACCTCCTCCCTCCCTCTTCTTTCCTAGGTTTCCGTGGATGTGGACTTGACCGTGGACTAGCTGTGACCTCAGGCACTCCTGGTGGGCAAGGGGCTCCAGAAATGATCATTAAACTATTTTCCGAAGCCAAATTCGAGGTTCACCATTCTCTCTATTCAGTGCCCATCTCTCTACATCTGCATCCTCGGCGCTCTTGGACCAACCTTCCTTAAATTCCATCATCTCTAGGAAGCTGTCGTGCACAACTTTCTTTTACCCGCCCCTCACCCAAGACCCAGCCTTTCTTTCCACAGGGTGGGTGAGAATCCGCGTAGTATCTGGGATGAGTGAAGCTCCTAGAGACCGTCCCACCGAGACCGGGTGGTCAGGGATGAGTAATGGCGTTCTGCATCTCCAGACGCCTGTCCCAACATCAGTCCAGCAACCCCACCCCACCCCCAGCACCCCACCTCCCCACCCCCAAACCTGGAGGTGCATGAT
>SJYT01034753.1:478211-525561 GCA_006410635.1 Cephalophus harveyi | reverse complement strand
TCCGTACTGGGGGGTGGAGGGATTTCCGAGGCATTGGGGCGGGGCCAGGCTTTGCGGCACCGCCCCTCCTGCTCCCTCCGCGGACACGCCCTCCGCTTCGCGGGAGCAGGTGCCTTTAAGAACTACAACGCACTCTGCCCTGATTGATAAATCCGCGCGCTGCTGCCTCCGCCGCCGCAGATTGCGGCCTCTGCGGAGCCTGCAGCGCCGCCAACCTCGCCTGCCCGGCCTGCGCGCTCTTCCTCGGTCCCTGCCGCATCCCGGCAGCGCCGCGTCCTCCCCAGCGAAGCCCTCTGCCCTGCCGCCCAATGTCGGCCGCCCCGGCCTACAACGAAGACAAAGGCGGCTCTGCCGGCCCCGGGGAGCCCGAGTATGGCCACGACCCGGCGAGCGGCGGCATTTTCTCCTCCGACTACAAGCGGTGAGGGAGCCGGGCGAGACGGGGGCTGGGCCCGGCCCGGCCTGGGAACACGCGCTGCGGTACCATGGACAGCGCCCAGGCCCGTCCGCGGCGGCCCAGGTGGTGCGGACCGGAATCCTGCACGGCCCCCTCCGGCCGTGGACACAGACCCTCCCGACCCCTGTCCCCTCTTCGGCCCCCGCCCCGCAAGGGGCCGGCTGGGAACTGTGAGGGTGGGGAGGAGGCTGGTGGGGGATGGGCCGGCCAGCTCTGTTTCTGAAAGACCAATCCTCCCTCCCCAAGTGTTTCTCCTGTTGGTGGACTTGGATTACAGGGTCTCTGCCTTTTTTCGCTTATGACTGCAAAAGAACGCGGGGGAGGGGTCAGATCTGCGATCTTGAGCCTGGAGGCCTGTCCAGGAAGGCCCGTCCTAGAATAGAGAGACTCAGAACCTCCCAGGCCTGGCTGCTCCTACAAATCCATTTCCCCTTATTCTGGTCCCCCTGTCCTCATCCCCATCTCTGGGCAGCGTCTGGAGCTCCCACTCCTGCTCCCCACGTTGCGCCGATAATTCAACCCTACCTTAACTTCCTCTCCTTCCCTTCCACCTTTGGCTCATTCCATCCTTCATTTGTTTATTCGTAAATTCTGAAACAAGCATTATTAAGGGCCTGCTGTGTCGAGCCTCGTTCTAGTCAGCGTGCATGCCACCGTGAACATGAGACAGTCTCCTCCTCAGGCCCCTCTAGAGGAGGCCACAGGGAAGAGCCTGTGAGTGACAGTGCAGTGTGGTGGGGCTCTCAGAGGGGTGAGAGGAGCTGCTGGTCCCTGGGCCTGGAGAGAAGGGAGTGGGGGAGAGCCAAGGATGTTTCAGGCAGAACAAAGAGCTTTAGGCAAGGTGTGGAGGTGAAGGAGAGCCAGATCACAGGGTTTGTATGTGCTAATGCGGTGTGGCCAGAATCTCTGTCCAAGCCACTGGAATGGCCAGAACTGAAGGTAGAGAGATGCCAAGGTGGAGGGAGGGGGGTGCAGGGCCACTGAAGGTTTCTAAGCAGACAGTAGCAGATTTGCATTTTAGAAGGGTCCCAGGCTGGATTGTGGAGAAGAGATCGGATGTGTGCTGGATTCAGAAGACAGGTGAAGTGGTGTTGAAGTTGGATGGGTGGGCATTATGGTGAACTAGGCTATGGGTGATGCCCAGGACTTGAGGGGCTCTTGAGATGGTAGAAGCCACAGACTTGATGATTACCTGGGGGGAAGGTAGTAGGAAGGGGCTGAGAGAAGATGAGGATAATCTCAGGTTACCAATTCTTGTATTAGATAGATGGTGATGCCAGACAGGGTAATTGGAAATAAAGATATTACAAGCAAATTTGTGGAAAATAATGTTGAGCCTGGCTTTTGAGATGCTGAGATTGTAAACTCTGAGGTAGAGTCTAGTAGGTAGCTGGATGTTAGGATTTGGATTCCAAGAGATTATTAGTACACACACACACACATACACACACACACACGTGCGTGTCCATCCATCAAAGCCACCGAAGGAAGTGAAGATAGCCAGATAACCTAAGTAGCATTTATAAAATGAATTCAGACAAAGCACAGGTAAGAACCCTGAAGACACAGAATAAGAGTGACCAGAGAGCAGGGGGGAAGTGTTTCAAAATAACTGAGAATAAGTAAGCCAAAGGCAGGAGGAATAAAATGTTGTTTCAAGAAGGAAGTCATCAGCAGCGTCAATGCCCTCTGAGGTCAACTCAAACAAGGAAAGTAATCGTGCCCACTGGTTTGACAAAGAGCAGGTCTACCCCTTCCTGTTCCACTCCCCACCTCCGGCCCTGAGAGACTAGTTCTGGCAAAGTCAAAAGAGGAGGGGCTAGGTTCATTTTCTCCAGCATTCTTTGATGAACAATTTTAAACATACAGAAAATTTGAGTGAATAGTACAATGAATATATGTATACCCTCCACCTAGATTCAATTCAGTTGTTGTTGCCATTCTGTGGTATTTGCTTTATCTAACCATCTATCTATAAATATTTTTGGCTGACCCATTTAAGTTGTAGACATCATGGCCACTGAGCCCTAAATTCTAATCAGCATCTGAAGCCAGATTAAAAGTGAATAGGAGAGTGAAGAGGAGGTAAATGAATAAAACACGGTGAATGAGAATTTTGCTTTCGAAAAGTATGACTATAGGGACTTCCCTGGTGGTCCAATGATTAAGAATCCGCCTTGTAATGCAGGGGATGCGGGATCGATCCCTGGTCTGGGAACTAAGATTCCACTTACTGCAAGGCAACTAAGCCCATGAATTACAACTAGAGAGCCTGTGCACTGCAACTAAGATCAGCCAAATGAATGAACAATACATATTTTTTTAATAAAGGGGAAAGGGAAAGAGTTGCCAGAGGAGAACATCCGTTCAAGAATGTCTGTTTATTTGTGTTGTTATTTTTATTTGTCTATTATTAGTCTGGGAGAGCCCAGAGCAAGTTTAACTGCCTTTGGGAAGGAGCCAGTAGTGTGGGAGAGGCTGGAAGGAATTGAAGGAGGCATCGATCCCTGACTGACGGGAGGGGAGGCTTCCAGAGCTGGGTGGGAGAACTGGCCTGGTCTCAAGGAGGACCAGCTCTGCCCAGAGGGAAGAGGAGGGGAAAGAGTGGATGGAGACCTTTGAGAGCTGTGGGGATTTTGACCTAAAGCCTTTATTTTCTGTGAGAGGCAAGTAGTGAAGCTGCTAGGGCAAGGATGGTGGGACTCTGAGGAGCATCCAAATACAGCAAATAAAGCCAACCACTCCTGGTGGGGTAGGGGTCTTGGGGACAAGAGGGCCAAGGATGTAAGTGAGAGCAGTTGAAGGCGTGCACATGAGGGGCCTCAGCTCGGCATGGAGGAAGTAGAGATAAGAGAATGCCAATAGGAAGGAAAAAATCAAGGACCTGGCCATGGAAAGACAAGTGAGGATCAAGACGGTGGGGGTCAGAGTGGGAAGGGGGTGAACACGGTTGTTGAGGAGGAGGAGTTTTGAGGGGGCAGAGGTTCAGCTGTGGCCTGAGGAGGAAGTGAGAGATGCCTCACCTGTGTCTGGATCCGCTCCCCTGCCTGCTGGTCCTCTGCCTGCAGGCCGGGACTTGGCTCTGTCCCCAGTCCCTGCCCTCCTCCACCACATGAGTCCTTGTCTCTGAGCAACAAAGAGGAAACCAGAGCCTCTGTCCGCCAGTGTCCAGTTTCTGAGTTTCGGGGCGGGCCCTCTGGTGACAGGGACAGGCGCCCCCAGCTCCCCGGCCAGCTCAGTCTCATTTCGACACAGGATCTGGTGCCCTGATGCAGCGATTCCTGCAGCTCCCGGGGGCAGCAGTGAGGCCAGGGGGCAGAGAGGCCGATCAGGAGGCTGCCAGCCCTGTGCTGGCCCCCGAAGGCGGGGCCCCACCCTGGTACCAGGCCCTGCAGCCGGAGGAGCTTCGGTGGCTGCAAGCCCCAGAAGAAGACACGACCCCAGAAGAGTCCCTGGAGGGGCCTTGCCCAGAGCCTGGCCAGGGCCAGAGCCAGAGCCAGCCATTACGGTACAGAGGAGCCCTCAGGGACTCTCCCCCAGACAGACAGAAAGGCCAGGGACGGGAAGCTGCCTCTTCCAGCAGGAACCATTTAAGTCCCACCTCTTTAGCAGGAGGACTGCACTGGCATTTAGTGTCCAGAAGTGGGGCGGGCATGGGGGATGTTATGGGGGACTGAGAGTTTAAGTGGGGGGAAACGAGCCTAACTCCTAACTCCCTGGTAGCTCTGAGGGGAGGAGGACAGTAAAATATTTGAGGATGGAATAAAACATCTGATCTTTTTCTCTCCCCAGGTCCTGGCTAGGTGAGGGTTCCTGATGAGATTTGGAGATAGGATAAAATCAGGATAGTTTGACCACCCTCTCCCATCTAGTGGAGAAGGCGATGGCACCCCACTCCAGTACTCTTGCCTGGAAAATCCCATGGGCGGAGGAGCCTGGTAGGCTGCAGTCCATGGGGTCACTGAGTCGGACACGACTGAGCGACTTCACTTTCACTTTTCACTTTCATGCCTTGGAGAAGGAAATGGCAACCCACTCCAGTGTTCTTGCCTGGAGAATCCCAGGGATGGGGGCGCCTGGTGGGCTGCTGTCTATGGGGTCACACAGAGTCGGACACGACTGAAGTGACTTAGCAGCAGGAGCAGCAGCAGCTCCCATCTAGTGGGTTGGAACTTGGGTGGTAAGGGGAAGGAGGAAGGTGTATATCACATGAAGTGAGTGTATCTGGCCTCAAATGCCAGGTTTTACCTTTCTCCCACCCCACCTGCTGGCTCCAGTCACCCACAGAGTCCCTCAGGTCAGGCCAGGGCTCGGGTCACAGTGAGAGCCCTGTAGAGGGATCTGACTCCAGGAGATGAATGTTTCATGGCCTTGGAGGGTTGCTGGGTATCTCTCCCTTCCTCTCCACCTTGGGAACATCGGCTGGTGGGAGTGAAAGTGAGGGACCCAAGGTGGTCAGACGTCAGGTGGGGGCTGCTGTCTGCTAGTGGGCAGCTGACAGTCTTGCCTGTGCTATATCCCCCAGCCCCTCTCTTTCCTTGATTCCCCTCTCCTAGGGTCCTGGACCCTCCCAGGAGCCTGGAAGGTGGGTACTAGGCTGGGAGGGCAGGATCAGTGTGGGTGCCCAGCACCACCCTGGGTGTGGGCACTTGCCATGGGCTGGTGGCATCTGCAGGGGTGGTGAGGATGCCTGGGTATGAGGAAACCTGCTGCAGAGAATTCCTGAAGTTAAAGGGCCCTGGAGTCAGCTCCAGCTGGTGCCCGTCTGACCCCTAAGGAGGTCAGAGAATCTGTGAGGCTGGATATATGTGATCTTAGAAGCCTAACTTTATCATCAGAAATCACACATAGGAGTCCGCAGGCCATTTTGGCGAATGGGGTTGGAGTGACGCAGTTTTGTCAAAAAGCTGTATGTGTGCACAGTGTGGGTGGTGTGTGTCTGTGGAGGGCCATGTGTGGATATGCATGTGTAGATGAGGGTGTGGGTGGTACAGAGGGCTTGTGGTGTCTGTAGGCGTTTGCAGGTGAGGCGTGTGGGTCCACAGGTGTGTGGCTTTATGTGCTGAGTGTTTTTGTGGGAAGTGTATGTATGGTATATGTGTCTTTGTATGTTTCTGTGGGGATTGTGGGTGTGTCTGCAGGGGGTTTGTTGAGTGTGTGTGGGTTTATGTAAGAACTATATATATCTGAGGGGTGTAAGTGTGTCTTTGGGGGTATGAATATGTCTCTGGAGTGTAGGTGTGTCTGTGGGGATAGATATGAGAGTATATTGGTGATACCAGTGTTTGATGGGGTGTTGGGGTGATGGGGATCTGCGGGGGTGAGTTGACTGTGTGGAGGTGTGTACAGAGGATCCTGGGGTGCATGATGTGCATTTGTGTATTGGGGAAGGTGGTGCCCAGCTCTGTCATTCTCCCCACACCCTCCATGCTGCCCAGGCCCAGCTGAATGGTCTGTACCTCTGTCTACACCCATCTGTCCTGAGTTCAACATGCCTAGGACTTGACCACCTGGTTTGTGTTTGGGAGATGGACGAGGTGGTTGTCTTCTGACCCTCACTTGGCCATAGGCAGTAGAAAATGTCCTCTGGTTTGGGGGAACATCTTACTGAATGCAAGATGTTCATTCTGGTGTTTTTTTTTTTAACTGAAGTATAGTTGATTTACAATGTTGTGTTAGTTTCTGCTGTATAGCAAAATGATTTAGGGATACATACACACACAAACACACATACATATATTTTATTATATTTTTTTCATTTTCTTTTCCATTATGGTTGATTATAGGATATTGAATCTAGTTCCCTGTGCTATACAGTAGGACCTTGTTGTTTATCTGTTTACATATAGTAGTTTGTATCTGCTAATCCCAAACTCCTAATTTATCCTTCCTCCACTCCCTTTCCCCATTGGGAACCATAAATTTGTTCTCTATGTCTGTGAGTCTGTTTCTGTTGCATAGATAAGCTCATTTGTGTCATATTTTAAATTCCACATATAAATGATATCACATGGTATTTCTCTGACTTACTTGACTTAGTATGATAACCTCTAGGTTCATCCATGTTACTGTAAATGGAATTATTTCATTCTTTTTTTTTTTTTTTTTAATGGTTGACTGGTATTCCTGAATGGAAGGGTTCTAGATCAATATGCATGGGGCTGGACATCTTCTCCAACCCTCATCCGACAGCCAGCAAGTCCTCTGTGTTCTGGAAGTCATCATCTTTCTACTTTGCTTCCCATCAAAAATATCTTCACGAGAGACACTTGTAAAGTCCCGGGAACATCAGTTTCTTAGCACTCCTCCTGTCTTTTCTGATTTTATCTGTTAAGCACGCGCACATTTCTGCAAAACGCAGCTCTGTGACTAGGTGTCTGTTACGTCAGGTTCTTTCCTTCCTCTCAGCATTTATCACTTACTCATGTCTCAGCATCAGCACTAGTCACACTTGCCTCTTTATGACCGTTAGCATGCTCTTCCCTCTCCTATAATGGCTACGTCTATTTTCTGATTTTCTATTGCTTCTAGGTGTTTCACTTCCATGACTAACTTTGCACACACTGCTTTTTAATTCCTGCCGTTGGTAGTACCTCTCCTGGCAGGGTCAAAGCTGTGGGTTATCTGAGTATCATCTGGGAGGTCAGAGAATATACAGGTCTCCATTCACAGCTGCTCATCGCATTTTGGAGCTGCCTGGACAGTATGAGAGCATCTGTGGTCCTGCAGCTCTGTTAGCTGTGTAGACACACATTTTCCATGAGGTGATTTTGCGTTTCTCTGCTTGCTTCTTTGGCCATCAGCCGCTGGGCCTCTGAGTATGCTTGGGCAGGTTGTTCACTCCTCAAGGGCACATGGCCAAGGAGTGCCAGACCACGCTCCACTCACCGACTGGGGAGCAGCAGCTCAGGGCTGTGTCTACCCGGAGGGGCAAGGAGATGGCAGGTGGGCAGCCCTGACAGTGAATCCTGAATATAGACCCTAAGCTTATATCAGTACTTTATTTTTAATGTTAAACTTGTATTCACCATATCCCAAATATTTTCCTTTCTGTTCCTATTGTGGGCTGAATTGTGTTCTCATATGTTGAAGCCCTAACTCCCAGTACCTCAGACTGTGACTGTGTTTGGGGACAGTCTTTTCAGAGGTGATTAAGTGAAATGAAGGTCATTAGGGCGGGTCCTCATCCAATACGATTCACTTGTTATGAGAAGAGGAAACACAAAGGGAAGACCATGTAAAGATAAGGGAAGACAGTCATCTGCAAGTCAAGAAGACAGGCCAGCCCTGCTGACACCTTGATCTCAGGCTTCTAGCCTCTGGAATTGCAAGAAAATACATTGAGGTGGTTAAGCCACCCAGTCACTCTGTGGTACTGTTACAGCAGCCCTAGTGAACAAATACAGTTTTGCCTTTTTTTTTTTTCTTAAATTTAGTTTATACACAAGAGTTGAAAAAAAAAAAAAAACCCAGCATCTTATTACTGATAATTTTATGACCTTGAAAATTAAAATTTCCCCCTCTTCCATCCATTAAGATAATTTTTTTAATGATTCATCTGCTTTCGTCTGTGGTGGGGTCTTTGTTGCAGCATGCAGGCTTTCTCTGGTGGCGGCGAGAGGGGGCTATTTCTCACTGTCACGTGCAGGCTTCTCATTGTGGCTGCACTTGTGGAGCACAGACTCTAGACGCACAAGCTCCAGTAGCTGCAGCTCACGGGCTCTAGAGTGCGGGCTCAGTAGTTCTGGCACATGAGCTTAGCAGCTCTGAGGCATGTGGGGTCTTCCTAGACCAGGGATCGAACCCATGTCCTTTGCACTACAAACTGGATTCTTAACCACTGGACCACCAGGGAAACCCAACATAATTTAACTATTAAGCAAATGTGGGATTTATTTTGGTGTGAAATACATGTGCAAGTTAAATTCTTTGCTACATAGCAGTTGTCCCAACAGCATTTAAGGGGAGGCAAAAGTTTCTTTCTCCGATTGGTATTAATTGTTCCTAATGTATCAACTTAGATCCATTTGCGAAATTTTTAATCTGGCACCACACAGCTTTTATCATGGCCATTTGTTTTGTGTCTTGAATTCTGGTTAGGTGAATTGTCTGTCATTGTTCCGTTTTTCTCATTTCCATCCCCCATGGCCCCCAAATTCTCTGGAGTTCTTACCTATTGATTTTTGTTTCTGGATGAATTTTGCAGTCACTTCAGGAAGTCTGACAAAAGGTCTCCCTTGAAATTTCAATGGCCATTGAATGACATTTAGATATTGGCTTGGAGACTAACCTTATTCCCCTCCACCAAGTGCAAGGGGTTATTTATTTACATCATCATTTACCCAGGATTTCCCTGGCAGTCCAGTAGAAACCAATACAGTATTGTAAAGTAAAATAAAGTAAAAATAAAAATTAAAAAAAAAAAAAAAAAACTAAGCCTGCCAATGCAGGGAGTATGGGTTTGATCCCTGATTGGGGAGCTAAGATTTTACTTGCCTCTCAGCCGAAAACCAAACCTTAAGAGAAAAGCGATATTGCAGATGTTCCCTGGCTTGCAGGTGAGTCACTCCAGTTCTCTGTATTCACAGTATTCTCCCTGCATCTCTCTCTTCACAGGGCCATCTTCTTAAAGCACACCAGATGTATTGAGTTAGAGACCCACCCTCCTCCAGTATTACCTCATCGTAATTACAGCTGAAACAATTCTGTTTCCAAATAAGATTACATTCTGGGTACATTCTTTTTTGAGGGGATCACAGCTCAGCCCCATAACGTTGACTGACCCACATGCTTCTCCCCACCCCAAGTCCCCTGATCTGTATTTTACCACTTTCCCTTGTGGTCAAGTCCTGCCTTCCCTGCCCAGGTCCCTTCTTTCTGTCTGAATCCTACTGATTGATAGCCCCGTCCCCACCGTTGTGCCTTCAGCTGACCTTTTGTGTCCCCACCAGGCACGATGACCTGAAGGCGATGCTGGACACAAACAAGGATTCCCTCAAGCTGGAGGCCATGAAGAGAATTGTGGCGGTGAGGGGGGTCAGAGGGGATCCCTTGGGGGAGGAGCTTGAGGATCCAAGAGCCCTCCTTGGCTGCTTGTGGACCTTCCCTCAATGAGTGCTGGCATCCTCCCTTCTCGTTCTCCCCCTACCCTGATCCCACCACCTAGATGATTGCCCGGGGAAAGAACGCCTCAGACCTGTTCCCCGCCGTGGTGAAGAACGTGGCCTGTAAGAACATAGAGGTGAGTGTTACCAGGGAGGAGTCTCCCTCGTCCACCTCTAGGAGTAAACCGGAGCTAGTTGGGGATGAGAAAGGAGACAGCCCAGTCCCTGGAGGTCTAATCCACTCAGAATGTCCCTGGTCCAGGAAAAGACCCCTCCCAGATGTCCCTGAACCAGATGTGGATCAGCATGATGGGGCCAGGGTACCCTGGATGCTTTCCCTGTGGACCGCAGCCACCCGGGGTGAGGACATCTCTCAGGGCAGAGGCACCAGTCCCTGCTGAGAAACCCCCTCTTCCCCAGGTGAAGAAGCTTGTCTACGTGTACCTGGTGCGCTACGCCGAGGAGCAGCAAGACCTAGCCCTGCTGTCTATCTCCACCTTCCAGCGTGGCCTGAAGGTCAGAGGTCTCCATTTGCCTCCCTGGGGTCTGGGCCTTGATGGGGCTGTATTGGAGGTGTGGACTTATTCACAACCTAAAAGTTGAGAATTAGGTTTCATTAGGTGGGAGTTTTTAGGACTTCAAGCCTAGGAGGCAGCATCTAAGTAACCCTGACAGAACTGCTCCAAGGAATCAGGTTATATAGAAGTTTTGCAACAAAGGGCAGGTGGTCTAACATCAAAAGACAGTTGTTAATGAAAGAAAACCAGATAACCCAGGTTAAGGAGTTTGGTGCTTTTCTGTGTATGGGAAGATGCAAGAGTCTGGGCTCACTGGAATGATTCCTTTGATATGCCCCCCAGCTATCTGGGGCCAGTGTCCTGTGCTTTCATATCCTGAGTTTCTCCAGGGCTCACCATGGGACGTGGCTGCAGTCTGATGGCTGCTGGATGCCAGGTGTTCTCTCTTCCTGAGTTCCCTCAGGGATCACCAGCTCACTGTCCATGGTGGCTGCAATTGCTGATGACTGTGACATCCTTTGTTTATCGATAGGGCAGGAAATAAATTCCATTTGTCAGAGGAGTGGGCCGGGGAGAGGTCTGAGTGCAGGGGTGGGGGGAGGGGGCGTCAGGCTCTGGAGGCCCTTTCCTACCTGCCTAAAGTCAGGAGAGTCAGAGGAGCCTGTGCTAATGGCTGCCTCAACTATGAATCACTTGAGCCCCTGACACTGGCCTTCACCCTACTGATGTAAAGGGATTGTGGCCCACAGCCAGGCAGAAGTCAGCCTTCTTAAGACAGAGTAATGTGTGGGGAGCCCGCTGACCTGGATTCCCCACCTCTGGGTGTCAGAGCCTTGGCACTGGCTGGCTCACCTGGTTTGAGTATCTGCTAGGAACAATGGCTTTGGAACCTTTTCACCTGAAACTGGGTGAGGAGGACAGAAGGGTTTATTGGAAACAAATGAGCTCCATGGAGAGGAAAACCACAAAGCTCACCAAGCTGGAGAGCGGCCTCAGACGTGAAGACTGGGTTTGACAGTCTGCAGAGAGAACATAAAGACAATACCATTCCATTGTCAATAAGGTTAGTACAGCCAATAATTCCCTGAAAGTAGGAACAAGTTGATTATTCTGTTAACACCAGAAGAAATAATTGACTTGTCTTAGATGCCCCAGTGTATGTAAAATATCCACCTTTAAAGACCTGGATTGGGATTTCCCTCCTGGTCCAGTGGTTAAGACTCTGCCTTCCCAATGCAGGGGACATGGGTTTGATCCCTATACTAAAAACTAAGATCCTGCATGCCCTATGGCATGGCCTCAAAATTGTTTTTTTTTAAAAAAAGTATATATATATATATATTTTTTAAGACCTGGATCACTTTTGTGGCAATAAAATCCTCTTTGAGGCAGGTAGAAACTGAATCACTTAAGGGAAGGGACAGTGGGAAGATTCAAGTCCTTTCGTATGCAGTGGAGGCCGACCCCTCACAAACACACACACACATATTTAAACTGAATATTCTCATCTTTTGTATGTTAAATGCGTGCATGATAATCTCCACTGGGTGCTTTTGTGGTTAAGTTAAGTTGCTCAGTCGTGTCCGACTCTTTGCAACCCCATGGACTGTAGCCCATCAGGCTCCTCCGTCCATGGGATTCTCCAGGCAGGAATCCTGGAGTGGGTTGCCATTTCCTTCTCCAGGGGATCTTCCCGAACCAGGGATCGAACCCAGGTCTCCTGCATTAGAGGCAGACGCTTTAACCTCTGAGCCACCAGGGAAGCCCATCTCCAGGGTAAAGAAGTCAGCATCACTGTCTTTTTATTCTTTATCCAGTCAGACTCTCCAGCTCTGATTACAGCCATTAACTCCTCTAGTCTTTCCACACGTTTGGTTCTAATTCCTGTGAGAGGGACATTGAAAGGTCTGGCTCATCTTTTCCTGTTCAGCTGATTCTGCAGGTTAGCTGAGCAGACTGAGAGGACTGCCCCAACTGGGGGCTCACCCCTGGTTCATTCTGCTCTGGCCAGCAGGAGGTGATGGCAAAGTCTGCTCCTCTGAGGTGGGGCAGAAAGCCTGGGCACTTGCATCTACCATTCTTTCATTCAGCAGATACTTGGGTATCTCTGTTGCAGGAAGGGGGACCTCTTCCAGGGCCCGAAACTGGGCTCTTGTCCAACACTCAGAAATGAATTGTCCAAGGAGACCCATGTGCTGACAAAGCAAGAGATTTATTGGGAAAGGGCACCTGAGTGGAGAGCAGTAGGGTAAGGGAACCCAGAACTGCTCTGTCACATGGCTTGCAGTCTCGGGTTTTATGGTGATGGGATTAGTTTCTGGGTTGTCTTTAGCCAATCATTCTGACTCAAGAGTCCTTCCCCATGGTGCACGCCTTGTTCAGCCAAGATGGATGCCAGAGAGAAGGATTCTGGGAGGTGGTCGGAGAGGTGATGTCTCTTTTTGACCTTTCCCGAACTCTTCTGGTTGGTGGAGGCTTATTAGTTCCCTGTTCCTTACTGAGACCTCCTACTGTAAAACAACTCATGCAAATGGTTACTATGTGCCTGGCCAGGGTGGGCAGTTTCAATCAGCGTGCTTCCCCTAACATCTCTATGCCTCACACTGTGTTGGGGGTTTTTGTTGTTCATTTGTTTTAAATTTTTTGGCTGCACTGCAAGGCATGGGGGATCTTAGTTCCCCCATCAAGGATAGAACCCTTGCCCCCTGCAGTGGAAACGAGGAGTCTTGACCACTGGACCACCAGGGAAGTCCTTGTGCTAGGTTATTTTTTAACAAGTCAAAACCATACGATCTCTCTCTCAGATTGGTTTAATTGGGATTAAAATCGTTTTATAAGAACCATTCTGAAAATTTTGCACAAATTTTTACATTGACCTGAAGTTTCCACATTCTACCCTTTTTAGAAAACCAGAGCTCATTTAGTTCAACTCAATGCAGTGATTTCTCTAGAACAATAGTCAGCAAACTTCTGTATCCAGCCAGGTGATAGTAGTTTAGGCTGTGCAGACCATCTAGTCTCAACCGTCAACGACTCAACTTTGCCCTTGTATTTTAATAGTATGAAAGCAGCGATGAATGAGTGTGCATGACTGGGTTTGATTTCATATTTTAAAAAATATTTGACTGTATCAAGTCTTAGTGGCAGCGTATGGGATCTAGTTCAATCCTGACCAGGGATTGAACCCAGGCCCCCTGCACTGGGCGCGCAGAGTCTTAGCCACTGGACTACCAGGGAAGTCCCTGAATACATTTTTATTTATTAAAAAAGGCAGAAGACACATTTGGCTTGTGGACAGTAGTATGCCAACCTTTGCTCTAGAACACCTCTGACAGGTCATCTCCAGTGGTACAGACCTACTCCTTCATAAGGCAGTTCCATCTTAAGACAACTACCACTGTTTTTCATTTTTGTTTTTATTGAAGTATAGACAATTCACAATGTTAAATTAGTTTCAGGTGTATAATACATTGATTCAACATTTTTGTGGCTAATACTCCATTTAAATGTATTTCAAAATATTAGCCATATCCACTGTGCTGTATAATATATTCTTTTGGCTTTTTATTTTATACATAGTATTAGTACTTTGTACCTTTTGATTCCCTACCCCATCTTGCTTCTCCTCACCACCACCACCCCCACTCATAACAACTAGTTTGCTCTCTATGAGCCATTTCTGTTCTGTCATACTCATTCATTTGTTTAATGAAAACATACCCAGAATATATACCCAAGAGTGATATTGCTGGATCATATGAAAGTTCTGTTTTAGCTTTTTGAGGAACCTCCACACTGTTCTCCACAGTGGCTGTGCTAATTTACATTCCCACCAAGAGTGTACAAGGGTTCCCTTTTTGCCACATCCTCACCAACACTTTGGAGAAGGCAATGACACCCCACTCCAGTACTCTTGCCTGGAAAATCCCATGGACGGAGGAGCCTGGTGGGCTGCAGTCCATGGGGTCGCTAAGAGTCGGACATGACTGAGCGACTTCACTTTCAATTTTCACTTCCATGCTTTGGAGAAGGAAATGGCAACCCACTTCAGTGTTCTTGCCTGGAGAATCCCAGGGACGAGGGAGCCTGGTGGGCTGCCATCTATGGGGTCGCACAGAGTTGAACACAACTGAAGCGACTTAGCAGCAGCAGCAGCAGCAGCACCAACACTTGTTATTTGTTGTCTTTCTAATGACAGCCATTCTGACAGATTGTGAAGTGATTATAACTTTTTAAAAACCATTATACTGTGTTGAAACGTATATCACCTTAATTTTTAAAAATTTATATCAGATTCACTAAAGGCATAAAGAATATTATTCATATGTGTGCATTTATTCTCTTACTACTTATTTATGTATTCCTAAATAATGTAAAATATTGTTTTATAAACAGCATCTTATATGTGTTCCTCTAAAATTCACTTTCTTTTTGTTATTATTACTGTTTAGGGGGCTCTTCTGCACAATAGTACCAACCTTTTCTGTCAGCCCAGACTGAGATTATTTGCTTTGCAGCCAGCTAATGTTGTTGACTCAATTCTGACAAACCTCCAGTTGGCAAGCAGATAATCCAGGTGTCCCCATATCCTGTCTTTATGCAGTTGGTTCCTTGAATCCCCTGTGAGGCCCTTCTGTATTTCACTGTTTAGGTTTAGCACAAGATCTAAGCCAGGGTGGATCTGAATCTTGGTTTTGTCCTCCTGGTTTTACGTCTTCTTCTAAGATGTTGGGAGGTATTGAGGGCAGGAGGAGAAGGGGACGACAGAGGATGAGATGGCTGGATGGCATCACCGACTCGATGGACATGAGTTTGAGTAGACTCAGGGAGTTGGTGATGGACAGGGAGGCCTGGCGTGCTGCGATTCATGGGGTTGAAAAGAGTCGGACATGACTGAGGGGCTGAGCTGGAACTGAAACTAGAAGATGTTGATAAGCTATTCCAACCAGGGCAAGAGACTTAAATCCCATGTATCATGTTTCCAGGTTGACACTGATATGCTAGTAAATCTTCCCTAAGTATTGCATTTTACCAAACTGTGGATCCACCTAACTGCAATCAGCTGGTATTTTCCCATCTTGTTAGGAAGGATCTCAACAGCAAAAAAAATTTAACACCTTCTATGTGCAAAGGGCTGTGGTTATCTAGAGATAAAATAGACATGAATTCTGCTCTTAAAATGCTTACATAGTAAATGAAACAAAAGGCTTAGATCAAAAATGGCAGTCTAGGAAATGCTATGCGGAGAAGGCAATGGCACCCCACTCCAGTACTCTTGCCTGAAAAATCCCATGGACAGAGGAGCCTGGGGGGCTGCAGTCCATGGGGTCACTAAGAGTCGGACACGACTGAGCGAATTCACTTTACTTTTCACTTTCATGCATTGGAGAAGGAAATGGCAACCCACTCCAGTGTTCTTGCCTGGAGAATCCCAGGGACGGCGGAGCCTGGTGGGCTGCCGTCTACGGGGTTGCACAGAGTCGGACACGACTGAAGCGACTTAGCAGCAGCAGCAGCAGCAGCAGGAAATGCTATGAGAGACTCCCATGGTGCTTTGCTGATATCAAGATATATAGTATTAATATATGCCAGCCTAATTACCCTGGGTGTTCTTTGGAAAGAATGATGCTAAAACTGAAACTCCAGTACTTTGATCACTTCATGCGAAGAGTTGACTCATTGGAAAAGACTCTGATGCTGGGAGGGATTGGGGGCAGGAGGAAGAGGGGACGACCGAGGATGAGATGAGGTGACGGCATCACCGACTCGATGGACGTGAGTTTGAGTGAACTCCAGGAGATGGTGATGGACAGATGGTGAGGCCTGGTGTGCTGTGATTCATGGGGTCGTAAAGAGTTGGACACAACTGAGCGACTGAACTGAACTGAACTGAATTACCCTACTAAAAAGGAAAGGGGTTTTCTGGGGGGTAACTTCCTGTTGAATCCATAATCATTTCCAAATGTTAGAAAAAAAGGAAAGTAGGTTTTAGCAGTGGATGTGATATGACTTGACTCTAAGAAAACACAGACTCCTGCTTTTAAAATAAGTGCTTTGAAGAACTTCCCTGGGGGTTCAGTGTTTAAGACTCCGGACTCTCAATGCAGGGGGTCTGAGTTCCGTCCCAGTTGAGGGAGATCCTGCATGCAGCAGCTAAGATCCAGTGTGACCAAATAAAAAATAAAGTAAAATCATGACTTCATAAGATATTTTAAAACTAAAGTGCTTTGAAACCACCTTTTCAAAAACCAATTCTAGAATTTTAGCAAGGATTACCATCATTTTCATCTGTAATTCGGTGGCTCTCCTCTTTCCCTATTTTAGAAACTCACAGTAGCACCTGCTCTTTAGTGTTCCAGGACGTCTTCCTTTGCCCACTGTCCTTCAAGATGAATGGTAATTTACATCTGCTGCTGTGCTCATAATCTCATGATTACAGTACACTGTGTCTAAGGCTCTTCTCAGGTGTCTTGTTCAGTTGCTCAGTCGTGCCCAACTCTTTGCTATCCCATAGACTGTAGCTTGCCAGGCTTCCCTGTCCTTCACCATCTCCCAGAGCTTGCTCAAACTTATGTCCATTGAGTCGGTGACGCCATCCAACCATCTTGTCCTCTGTCGTCCCCTTCTTTTTCTGCTTTCAATCTTTCCCAGCATCAGGGTCTTTTCCTGTGAGTTGGCTCTTCTCATCAGGTGGCCTAAGTATTGGAACTTCAGCTTCAGCATCAGTCCTTTCAATGAATATTCAGGATTGATTTCCTTTAGGATTGACTGGTTTGATCTCCTTGCAGTGCAAGGGTCTCTCAAGAGTCTTCTCCAACACCACAGTTCAAAAGCATCTATTCTTTTGAAGGTGCTCAGCCTTCTTTATGGTCCAACTCTCACATCCATACATGGCAACTGGAAAAACCATAGTTTTGGACCTTTGTCAGTAAAGTAATGTCTCTGCTTTTTAATATGCTGTCTAGGTTTGTCATAGCTTTGTCATAAGTTTGTCAAATTTATGTCTAAGTTTGACATAGCTTTTGTCATAGCTTTTCTTCCAAGGAGCAAGCGTCTTTTAATTTCATGGCTGCAGTCACCATCTGCAATGATTTTGGAGCCCAAGAAAATAAAGTCTCTCACTGTTTCCATTGTTTCCCCATCTATTTGCCATGAAGTGATGGGACTGGATGCCATGATCTTAGTTGTTTGAATGTTGAGTTTTAAGCCAGTTTTTTCACTCTCCTTTTTCACCTTCATCAAGAGGCTCTTTAGTTCCTCTTTGCTTTCTGCCATAAGGGTGGTGGCATCTGTGTCTCTGAGGTTATTGATATTTCTCCTGGCAACTCTTGATTCCAGCTTGTGCTTCATCCAGCCCAGCATTTTGCATGATGTATTCTGTATACCAGTTAAATAAGCAGGGTGACAATACACAGCCTTGACGTACTCCTTTCAGGTGTTTATAGGATGCAGTAGGCGCAAAGAGGAGGGGCTTATACACCTATTCTCTTTTAAACACGTGGAGGAAGGGGAAGAAGAGCAGCTTTTGAGAGTTTGCTGGGAGAGAAAACTGAAAGGGTGAACTTCAAAAAGAATATTTAGTTGTCTGTGCTGGGTCTTAGTTGCAGCATGCAGGATCTAATTCTCCAACCAGGGATCAAACCTGGGCCCCCTGCATTGAGAGCAGAGTCTTCACCTCTGGACTACCAGGGAAGTCCCTAAAAGGATGAACTCTTGGGAAGGGAGAGCAGGTTGCATTTGCTGGCAGTCTCCTCCACCATAAACACAAAGACACCCCCCTGGTCTGCAGACACTCCTAAGAAATGAGGTGGTTCAAGAATTTTAGGCATTATGAAAGTCTGTCTCTCTCCCTGAAAGTGAAGCAGCCCAATGCCACATCTCTCCAGATATCAGATTTCTGTTGCAGGGCTGAGTCAGTGCCCTCAGGCAGGCCCCCCCAAGCACCCAGCACCAGCACCTCATCATCTAGGCTCAAGACAGGAGACAGGGAAACAAGAGTGGGTGGCAACCAGGGACAGTGGGTTCCCCTCCCATCAGGGTGCCCGCTGCCATCCCATGGCTCTGCCTCTGCCACCTCTGCCCTAGGACCCCAACCAACTGATTCGCGCCAGTGCCCTCCGCGTCCTGTCTAGCATTCGTGTGCCCATCATCGTGCCCATCATGATGCTGGCCATCAAGGAAGCTGCCTCAGATATGTCTCCCTATGTGCGGAAAACAGCTGCCCACGCCATCCCTAAGCTCTACAGGTATGCCCCAAGCCACTGCCCATCCCTGGCCTCTCCCAGTTTTGAAGGCTGATTTTGTTGTTTGTTGTTTTTAAGTCTTTAGGTGCTTTAAGACAGTTTGGGGAACAGACAGAGAAGGAGGACATTGGGAGCAGTGGCTCACACCTCTTGATGAATAGGGTTGGGGGGGAGAGGGGAGCACATCTCTAGCCGGTATTGGGAAGGCTGGAGAGGAGGGAGGGGCAAACAACAGTTTCTCCCTCAGTTTGGATTCTGACCAGAAGGACCAGCTGATAGAGGTCATCGAGAAGCTTCTGGCTGACAAGACCACGGTGTGTATATGGACACACAGAGGTGGGTGGTGGAAAGGTGCCAGGCCGACCCCTTCTGTCCTTCCCGTTAATGCGCTCCTGCCTCTGTGGGTTCCCCAGCTGGTGGCGGGCAGCGTGGTGATGGCCTTCGAGGAGGTGTGCCCCGAGCGCATCGACCTGATCCACAAGAACTACCGGAAGCTCTGTAACCTGCTCATCGACGTGGAGGAGTGGGGCCAGGTGGTCATCATCAGCATGCTCACCCGCTATGCCCGCACGCAGTTCCTCAGCCCCACCCAGAACGTGAGTAGCCTGGCCTCCCAGGCGCGACCGCGACCCGGGTCCTAGCAGAGTGGGTAGGAGGGCTTCCAGGAGGAGGTGTCCCCTGCCCCATCCGCCTGTTCCCCATCCCTCCCACCCTACCCCCAGGAATCTCTGCTTCCGACAGGTGGCTCTGCGGGGCAGGGGCCTGGGGAAGGCAGGATGGGATGATGCCTTGGGGCTGTGGAGCATGGGAGGGAGAGGCCTTAAATGCAGGTGGCGGCGCAGGACTCGGATCCCCAGGGTGGAAGCCCTGATGAAGGAAGATAGGGTCGGAGCTGAGGGGGCGGGAAGAGCTGACAGTGGAAGAGAGTGCAGGGGCAAGAAGGGAGCTGGGCCCTGGGTGGGGGAGGGTCGCGGGGAGGGGGCGCTCTGGAGGAGAAGCAGGGCTGTGGTGGCGCCCCCTGGGACCACCTCTCTCGTGCCAGGGTATGTTTGAGCCGTACCTGAAGAGCTTCTACATCAGGTCCACTGACCCCACCCAGATCAAGATCCTGAAGGTGAGTGACGGACAGCCATGCCTGTGGCCTTAACGAAGGGTTAAGGAAAGCACAGAGGGACTTCCCTGGTGGTCCAGTGGTTAAGGATCTGCCTTGCAATTCAGGGGACACAGGTTTGAACCCTGGTCAGAATACTAAGATCCCACATGCTACAGGGCAACTAAGCCTGCTGTGCCACAACTAAGACCTGATGCACCCAACTGAATAAATATTAAAACAAATGAAAGCGCAAAAAGCCCACTGGCACCCCCTGCCCCTTTTCTGCCTCCCTGCAGCTGGAAGTGTTGACTAACCTCGCCAATGAGACCAACATTCCTACTGTCCTCCGGGAATTCCAGGTACTGGCTGGGGACCAGCTTGTAGCCAGAGAAGCCCATGAGAGTTGCCCTGTAGCTCCTTACGCTCAGTGAGAATCATCTGGGTGGGTTAAATCTTCTCTTTAGAACCCCAAATGGAGAAACTGTTATTTCACGTCCCTTCCCAATGCCTTCTGCCGGCTTTGGGTCAGGGAGTCACCGGGTAATGGATGAGGGTGTCATTCCTTTCCCCAGAGTTTAGTCTCTGGCATGATCAGTCACTGAATGAGGGGTAACAGCTTTCCGGAAGGTCACCCTCAAGCCTGCAGAGTCACTGCTGAGTCAAGTCTGAGGGATCACCACCTTCTGGGGCTCACTCTGTTGTGGCCTCCCGCAGACCTACATTCGCAGCATGGACAAGGACTTTGTGGCAGCCACCATCCAGGCCATTGGGCGCTGCGCAACTAACATAGGCCGAGTCCGTGACACCTGCCTCAACGGCCTGGTGCAGCTGCTGTCCAACCGTGATGGTCAGTGTTTGTCTGTCTGCATGTCCAGCTCTGATGACTAGTGGGTGCTGCCTGCTTGTCTGAATGATGGCCAGCAGGTATTTTCCTGTCTGCCCAGTGACAGTTTGTGTTCATCAGTCCATCGGCCTCAGTTTGTATCCTTGTACCCCTGCCTCTCTGAGGGCCACTGGAGAAGTACAGGAGGTTGAGGAGCGAAGCCAAGGGCCTGGGGGCATTGCAGGTGTGTCTGCCCATTGTGTGTGGCCATCTGACTGCCCTGGGCTCATTTCCTGTTCCACAGAGCTTGTGGTCGCAGAGTCAGTGGTGGTCATCAAGAAGCTGCTGCAAATGCAGCCAGCCCAGCATGGAGAGATCATCAAACACTTGGCGAAGCTCACAGACAACATCCAGGTGAGGGGGTGACCCCACTGGCTTCCCCAACCCAGGATCCTCCCCATGATTTTAAGACCCTATAATTAGGGACTTCCCTGGTGGTCCAGTGGTTAAGAATCTGGCTTGCAAGGCAGGGGACCCAGGTTTGATCCCTGGTGGGGGAACTAAGGTCCCACATGCCAAGGGGCAACTAACTCCGTTCACCACAACTAATGAGCCTGTGCCCTGCAACAAAAGATCCTGCATGATGCAAACGAAGATCTCACATGCCACAATTAAAGACCCAATGCAGCCAAATGAATTAAAAAAAATCCTCTAATTAAACTAGCCTTAATAAAAATCAAAAAGAAAAAGAAGAAAATCGGGCATCCCTAGTGGGTCAGACAGTAAAGAATCCACCTGCAAAGCAGGTGACCCAGGTTCAAGCCGGGTTCGATCCCTGGGTGGAGAAGATCCCCTGGAGAAGAGAATGGCTACCCACTCCATTATTCTTGCCTGGAGAATTCTATGGACAGAGGAGCCTGGCAGGCTATGGACCATGGGGTTTCAGAGTTCGGACACGACTGAGTGATTAACACTTTCACTTTTTAAATAAAACAATCTTCCAAACCATTCCTACAGGCTTGGAAGGTCTTTGGGTGGGAGAAGGGGAAAGATGAGACCATGTGACCCTGGTTTGCCTTCCCTTTGGGGACCCCTTGCTGAGCTCCAGCCTGGTCCACACTCACGTTTTCTCTAAAGCTCTGGCTCAGGGTGGCTGGTTGACATGCGTGTGTTTTTGTGTTGCATTGCCAAGTTGAAACATTCAGACAAGGCATTCCTGAAGATTCAGGAAGGATAACATGGCCAGAAAGCATCAAGGGTACAGTGGATCCAGAAAGCTAGTCTTTTATACCAAACTGTGACTAAACTTCCAAGGCTCTGTGCATGCTCTTGAAACCCTGGGGAAGAGGGGAGATGCTGCCTGAGAAATGCCCACCTAGTATTTTCTCTCCCACCACCTCCCACTCCCATTTCTAGAGAATCGAGCGCAGATGGGAGGAGTGCTGGCTCCCTGGCAGACCACATGCCCACCGCATTCCCACACCCACCCCAGTCCTGACTCCTCTCCCACCCACATAGGTGCCCATGGCCCGAGCCAGCATCCTGTGGCTCATCGGCGAGTACTGTGAGCACGTCCCCAGGATCGCACCAGACGTCCTGAGAAAGATGGCCAAATCCTTCACTGCCGAGGAGGACATCGTCAAGCTGCAGGTCATCAACCTGGCAGCCAAGCTCTACCTGACCAACTCAAAGCAGGTACTGATTGAGAGATGCCCCTCAAAGCCCTCTGGGCCCCAGAAATGGCCCGGGTGGTGTTCTGTGGGTCCTCACCAGATAGGCATGAACTTGAGTACCTCTTTATTTTTGTCAGTTTTTTCATGTTGTATTTTCATTAATGTTTATTGGAGTATAGTAGCTATACAGTGTCATGTTCGTTTCTGCCGTACAGCACAGTGATTCAGTTATACCTATATCAGCACCTCTTTCTGAAGAGAGAGTTCAGGACAGGTGGCTGGTCTGCCTGTGTAACCTAATGTCCCCCAGAGTCCACGACTACTCTGGAGGCCCAAGGGGCCTAGTAGAGATGGTGGCCATGTTGAAGAGACTCTTCGGTGGGGCTGTGACTTCCAGTCTGCCAGTGGAGTGTCCCTACTTGCTGCCTTCAGGATGCTGGGGCCAGAGGGAGGGACCTGCAGTGACAGGCTTTGATGGGAGACCACATGTCCCAGGAGATGTGGTCTGTCCTCCTCCCAAAGCTTGGTGATGCTTCACCAGTCTATGCCAGCAATAAGAGGGCACAAGCCTGGGTGGTATTGGTGGTCATTGTCATTCCCATGGTGAAATATTATGAGAGGCACCGTAGCCAAGAACACGGCTCAGCTAAGCTGGAATATCAGGATATTAACAGCCTCTTGAGTGTCCAACAGCCTCTTGAGTGTCCAGCATCCTCTGAGATGGGCCCAGGAGACCTTTCTGTGAGTCAAGTGTAACGTGCCAGAGCTCTTCAAGGTGCTAGGACACCAGGCACCATGATAGTTCCCACGCTCCCTGCTCTGCTCAGTCAGGCGAGGCAGGGGTTGGCAAACCACCGCCCATAGTCCAAACCTGGCCTGCTGCCTGTTGTTGTAAATAGACTTTTACTGGGTTACAGCCACGTTCATTCATTTGTTTATCGTCTATGGATGTTGTAGCTGCAATAGAGTCCATATGGCCTGCAAATCCTAAAATAGGTCCTCGGCCTTTTGTAGAAATGATTTGGGAACCCTCAGAGCAAACAAAGCATGTGGGCCATCCCCTGGAGGTGGCGACATCTCTGCTGGCCTGAAGGTGGCCTCTTTGCTATCCCGTGGAGTCTTTGGATGGTGGTGTTTGTGCATCTTCTATGACCCACGGTGGACAGGGTGGGCCCCAGGGCCTCCAGCTGAGGGGCAGAGCTGTCACATGTGGGGTCTTTTGTCAGGAGCTGGGATGGACAGTGGCCATGGGGAAGCTGTGAGGGGCTGGGTCTGTGGGTGTCAGTATTGTGGGAGAAGCAGATTAGAGACAAGTTAGAGGGAAAGGCACCACGGGAAAGCCTTGGAACAAATGTCTGTGCGCCTCCTTTATGCAAACAGGAGAAAAGAGCAAGTGGGAGGAAGGTCTGAAATGAAGCAGGCTAGGTGGGTGGCTGCTGGGTAGAGGAGGTGTCTGAAAAGCTCAGTACCACACCAGAGCCCTGAGCCCCAGCATAGTGATTCAGCATGTTTGCATAAGTCTGGGTGTGCCCACGTGGCTCTTCCCTAAGTTGTCCCTGTTAGCTTCTTGTGCATTTATTTACAACCATAATTAACATACATTTCCCAAGTGCCTACTGTGCCTGGCACTGAGCTATGTCTTTGGGTGATGAAAACGAGCGAGACATGTTTACTGGCCTTCAAGTGCTCACAGCCAAGTAGAGGACACAGCACAAAATGCAGAGCAGTAAGGGCTGCAGTCAGTCTTCCCTGGGGGCTCAGATGGTAAACAACCCGCTTGGCAATGCCAGAGACATGAGTTTGATCCCTGGGTCAGGAAGAAAGCCTGGAGAAGGAAATGGCAACCCACTCCAGGATTCTTCCCTGGGAAACCCCATGGACAGAGGAGCCTGGCGGGCTACAGTCCATGGGATCACAAAGAGTCGGACCCAACTTAGTGACTAAACAACAACAACAAAGGGTATAGTCAGAGTTGGCACAGAGAACCATGGGTACAGATGGCTTAAGCCCTCTCCTAGGCAGGACAGGGGGTCCCGGTCCCCATCAGGCCACTCTGAGTAGGCTGTTCAGATGGAACCTCCACATACCCTTCATCCTAAGGCCAGTCCTTCAAGGCACAAGCTCCTTAGAATGGTTCTTGGACTCAGTAAAGAGAGCTTTTCTCCTTCCTACCCTCCCTGTCTTTCTCTTTTCTTCTTTCTCAGCCTGTGCTGAGAGTGGTGGAGAATAGGAATTCTCTGTACTCCAGGAGGGAAGTGTTTGCATGTGCCCAGGGCCATCCTTGCAAAAGAGCAAGGATGCTCCCCTCTTCCCAGTAAGAGGGTGACATGCTCGACCTGCCACAAGGCCACAGCAGTCCCAGCCACTGCCCCCTCCCCCACATGCTGACCCCCACTGCATGCCAGACTCTGGCCCAGGCTGAGTTAAGGAGATGACGGATGAGCTCTGCCCTTCTGTGGCTGAGCAGATAACCAGAGGGTCTAACAGAAGACGCACTGGCAGAGGTCTTGGGGTGGCAGGATTAGTGAAGGTGACCATTACAGCCACTTTGGGCAACTGCCTGCTTGAATGCTTTTGGTAGGTAGGTGTGCATTTGTTTGCTTGATGAGATACCTGGGAGGAGGGTCTGCTTAGGTTGTGGTGGGAGCTAAAATCTGGCTTCTAGAGTGAGTGAAAGAGTCTGACAAGTTCTGCATTATTTTTTTTTTAGTTAATAACTTCTTTGATATCATAAAAATAATGCATGTTCATCATAAAATGTTTGGAAAATCCAGAGAAATATTATAAGTTAAATATTTAAATTAGCTTTAGGTCTACCACTTAGAAAAAACTAGCATTGGTTTTATATTTTCTTAGGTTTTTTTTTTTAAATTTGATTTCTAGATATAATCATCCAGAAATTGTACATTTGTGCCTTGTTCAATACATTAATCTTTTTGTTTCTATTTCCTCATAATGCCTTATATTTAGAAATTTGTTTCTTTGTTCACATATCAATTAAAATTTTCATACACAATTTCCTCCAGACTTTTTTTTTCTATTTTTAGTCCATTGTATTGGTTTTCTAGTGCTGTGTAATAAATTACCACAAATTAGTAAGCCAAAACAACATGTTTACTTTCTATTTCCATGGATCAAGAATCCAGGTATGGCCTAGCTGGGTCTTGTATGTGTATGTGTGTGCGTGCACACAGTCAGTCGTGTTCGACTCTTTTTGCAACCCCATGAACTGTAGCCCACTAGGCTCCTCTGTCTATGGAATTCTCCAGGCAAGAATACTGGAGTGGCTTGCCATTTCCTCTTCCAGGGGATCGTCTCAACCCAGGGTTCAAACCCACATCTCTTACATCTCCTGCATTAACAGGTGGGTTCTTTATCACTAGTGCCACCTGGGTTGGGTCTTACACAAGGCCTTAGTTACAGCTGAGGAACCGGTCAATTGGGATTCTCTTCTGGAGGCTGTGTTGGGCAAGCATTCATATCTGGTTTCGCATGCCTGATGGTAGGACTGAGGCCCTGGCTTCTCGCTGGTTGTCAGCTGGAGACCGTCCTCAGCTCCCTGCCACATGGTCTCCGAACATAGCTGCCTGCTTCTTCAGAGCCGCAAGGGATAAAAGTGTCTAGAGCCAGTCTGCTAGCAAAACTGGAGTTGAATGTATGGAAACAGTCATGGGGTTATATGGTGCCCCTGGTCACTTCTGCCATATTCTGTTGGTCAGAATCACATTTTAGGTCACTCCCACCCTTGGGAGGGGAGCAAGACTGGGCTTCAGGAGGTGGGATTGTGGGACAGGACCTGGGCATCTGTCCTCCGCCTCCATCTAGAGCTTATTTTGGTGTAGCATGTCAGGTGTGAATGTATTTTAATCCTTTTTTTTTTTTTTTGAAGAGCTAGTTTCCCTAGCATGATTTAACAGGTGTTTGCAAGGTAGCAGGTATGTTGGCATAGGTTCTTTTTTTAAAAATAATTTTGCTTCTTTATTTATGGCTGTGTTGGATCTTTGTTGCTGTGAGGACTTTTCTCCAGTTGTGATGAGTGCACTGGTTGCGGTGCGCAGTCTTCTCCTTGTTGTGACTTTTCTTGTTGGGGAACACAGGCTCTAGGAGAGCTCTAGTAGCTGCGGCTCCCAGGCTCTAGAGCACAGGTTCAGGAGTTGTGGCGCATGAGCTTAGTTGCTCTGTGGCATGTAGGATCTTCCCAGACCAGGGATCGAATCCAAGACTCCTGCATTGGCAGGCGGATTCTTTACCACTGAGCCACTGGGGAAGTCCTGGCATAGGTTCTTGAAAAGGCATCAATGTTCCCCACTTAAAATTCTTCCGGGCAGCTGGAGCCCTTGGGTCCAACTGGGAGCTTTGTTCAGTTCTTCGTGCGCTGGAGCTTGTGTCAGAGGCCTTCTTAAACAGCCTATAATTCTTGTGCATACTGGCTAGGCAAGGCAGGTGTCCTGGGGCTGCAGACTGGATGCGATAACCCCTGGGGAATGGGTCCTCAGTATGGAGCAGGGTAATGAACTATAGGCAAATCCTGCAGTGTTGAGGTGGAGGGACCAGCCCCTTCTTGGGTTGGTTGTTGATGGGCAGTTAAGGCTGTGGACAGATGGATTGAAACCTTGAACTGTTCTTTCCAGAATTAGGCAAGGACTTGAGGGGAGGGAGAGAGGGTCTATGATCGGCCAGCTGGGAAATCCATAGAGTTGGATCAGTAGCTGCTTGATAACAGTCAGTGTGGATGAGGACATCTGGTAGCCTTGGCACACGGGGTGGTGTCTGGTCAAGGAGAGGCAGGTCTACAGTGAAGTTCATTTTGATGGGGGCACCCTAGGGGAGTGTGGGGTTTGGAGTACTTACCTGTGGGGTCTGAGCTGAACATGAGGCTGCCGAAGCCCCCGTTGTAGAAGGAGTGGAGTCTGAGCAGCTCTCTAGAGTTTTGTCAGAGCAGCTACTCTGATTGTGGGCCAGCATCTTGCTGATGGCCCTGCCAGATTCCCTGGCTCAGCTGCGTCCAAGGCTGGATGTAACACCGTGTAACCAGAACGTCAGGAAGACCAGAGTCGGTTTGCTGGTCCCATCCCTCAGAATATCCCCAGATACTCTGGCCGTGGTGACATGGGATATACATACTTGGATTTTGATCGTCTTTGCGATAGGGATGGAGACCTGGATGAGGTCAGCCACAGAGGGTAGGCGGTGGGAGGGACAGGTAAATAGAGTGCCGGGTCCAGGCACTCTGTTTACTCTTGGGCGGGTCCAGGCCTGGGTGCAGCACTGACTGGCTCCTGAACCCAGGAAATGTCACTTAGTGATTCTGATTTTCCTCTGGAAATGGGGGCGGTAGCTCCGCCTCTCGGAAGGGCTGTGGAGATTCCACGAGGCGGTGAAAGGCCCCGCAACACAGTACTGGGCACTGGAAGGCACTCCATAAGTGGTGCTACCCCTGTCATTTTGTGAGGATAGGAGCAGGGTGGAAGCTGAGATTTGGGGTCCTGGGCTCTGGCTCCCTTGACTGCAGGCCGTGAACCCCATGTTTACTTCAGCAGACCCAAAAGTGGCTGCGGTTTGCTCCAACCTTTAGAACCCTCCAGCAGGGGATTGTGGCCTCTGAGACCCCTGGGCTGCCCAGATTCTACTCTGTGGGCCCATGGGGTATGTGGACAGCCCCTGCCAAGGGGATTCCTCTGTGTCCCCCTTTCTCTCTTTGTCTTCTGGTTTCCCCTGGGTGATGGAGTCCAGGAACGGTGAGGTCTTGAGACCTGTTCCAGACCTCAGGGTGGAGAGGTTGGCTCAGCCTGGACTAGTCAGTTAGGAGTGGGCTGAAGGCAGTGGGGACCACAAACCTGAAGAAGAATGGCCTCCCCAGGGCTAAGAGGAAGGGTTCCGAAAGGGCAGCCTCTTGTCCTGGCCAAAGCAGTTGTCAGTGTCGGGGTCAGGGCTGGGGAGGTAAGGGAAAATGTAGGTCTGACACAATGGAGGAAAGTGAAAGTGTTTGTCTTCAGTCATGTCTGACCCTTGTGATCCCATGGACTGTAGCCCACCAGGCTCCTCTGTCCATGGGATTCTCCAGGCAAGGATACTGGAGTGGTAGCCATTCCCTTCTCCAGGGGATCTTCCCAACCCAGGATCATTAAACCCAGTTCTCCTGCATTGCAGGCGGATTCTTTACCATCAGAGCCACCAGGGAAGCCCTGACACAGTGACACAATGGTGGGGTTGGAGGGAAAGTTGGGTGGAGGCAGCAGTGCTTGGAGCTGTTGGCTTAAAGCATCTGGTTCTGGGACTTCCGTGGCAGTCCAGTGGTTAAGACTCGGTGCTTCCACCGCTGGGGGCACAGGTTCGATCCATGGTTAGGGAATTAAGATCCTGCATGTTACAGGACATGGCCAAAAAAAAACCAAATTCTGGTTGGACACCTCCTGTGTCCCCACCCTCTGCGATGGCTGCTGACTCACCTCTCATGTCCCAGACCAAGCTGCTGACCCAGTATGTGCTGAGCCTGGCCAAGTATGACCAGAACTACGATATCCGTGACCGAGCGCGCTTCACCCGGCAGCTCATTGTCCCTTCGGAGCAGGGCGGGGCTCTCAGCCGCCATGCCAAGAAGCTCTTCCTGGCACCCAAACCAGCTCCAGTCTTGGAGTCGTCCTTCAAAGGTGGGAGCTGAAATCAAGAGGAGCCTTCCTGGGGGAAGGGGAGAATTGGCCAGCACCCCAGTCCTGGCTCTTCCCCGTGAGGTCTCAGTCTTGGCCAGGCACCAGCCTTCGGTGGGCAGGACTTCTTTGCCCCTGGCTGGACCCTTTGCTCATCCTGTGGCGCCCCGGGCTTGCTCCTTCACCCGCTCACCACCACCACTAGCATCATCTCACCTGGTCTCTACCCTCCCAGGCAGGAGGGGCCCCTGGCTCCTCAACTCTCAAGACTCCTCTTTCCATCCACCTCCCTGAGCAGGCATATCTATCAAGATTTTACGTACCAATAGCTCATGAAGGCAGGAAGTAGAACTGCGTACAAAGGAGGGGTGTATGTTGGTAAGGGTCCTGAGAAAGCGGTTTCCAGCACTGGCTGGGCTGTCACTGTAGGTCAGCCCAGACCCCAGGCCCTCAGCCCTGCCTCGTCTCTCAGGCAGGTCTCCGTGACAAGGGCTCTGATGGCGAGGGGGTGGGGCACCCAGCTGCCTCTCTGGACCAGGAATCTCCTCAGGAAGGAGCTTCCTGCACCAAGCTCGGTTATCTTCTTGTTCTGCTTTCTCTGCCCTGGCCCCCTGGAGTGAGGAGATTCAGAGCCATTGGGCAGATGGGAAAACCCCGCAGGGAGGAAGCGGCAGTGCTTTCTCCTCCCCACACCGTCCCCACCAGAGGTCTCGTGCTGCCCTCCTCTGGCTCTGACCCCGTCCCTCTCCCGTGCAGATGGCTCAGCTCTCCCCACGGAGCCACAGCCTGACCAGACACGGCTCTTTGCCCTTGGTCCCAGCCTGGCCAGTCGCTTAGAGCTGATACCCTCATCCCAAGCTGGCCTCCCTCCTGAGCCTGGCGCTGCGGCCACTTAGCCCTCACCCCACCTGCAGCGCACCCTGGGAAAAGCCACACATGCATTTCTACCCCCCCTCCCCGGGCCCATCTCAGACCCCGCAGACGGGCCTGCGGCAGCTCTGGGCCCCATGCCCTCCCGTCTCTTCCAGGTCCCAGTTTCCCCCTCCCCTCCCTGGCCCCTCAGCCCTGCTCTTGTCGGTCATGCAACCTTCTTCCCAGCCTGTGGACCTGCTGATTTGGTCAGGGCTGAAGAGCCCTTAGGGGACACATCCACCCCCTCCTCCGTCTAGCCAGGATGTTCCCACCAGGATCGTCACCAGGCCCCACCCAGGAAACAACTCCAGGGCGTTTCCTCACTACCACTCCTGGCTTGACCTCTCACCCTGTCCTCAGACCGGGACCACTTCCAGCTGGGCTCCCTGTCCCACCTGCTCAACGCCAAGGCCACGGGCTACCAGGAGCTGCCAGACTGGCCAGAGGAAGCCCCAGACCCGTCTGTGCGCAACGTGGAGGTCAGCAGGAGTGGGGTGGGCAGGGGTATGTGGAGAAAGGTGGACATCAGGGAGCCCTGGGGGTGTGTCCAGCCCTCCTGACACCCTCCCCACATGCAGGAAGAAGACCTCTCCCTTATGGAGACCCACGTGGGCCTGTTGGGCGAGTACACAGAGGTCCCGCCCCGTGTGCTGTGCGGCCCGCCCTGTGTGCAGTGCTCTCCCCCAGCCTCTGCTGCCCCCTCTCCCCCGTGTGCTGCCCCCCATGCCTGCCCCGAACTCCGTTCCTTCCTTGTTGGCAGCCAGGCTCTGTGAGCACCATCCCTACCCACCAGGGACAGTGCCCCTGCCTGCCCCCCAGTATTCCCTCTCAGGGCCAGGGCCAGGTGGGGCCCCCGAAAGAGCTGAGGTGAAGAATAAGAGGGGCTTTCCTGGTGCCTCAGATGGTAAAGAGTCCGCCTGCAACGCAGGAGAGCTGGATTTGATTCCTGGGTCAGGAAGGTCTCCTGAAGAAGGAAATTGCAACCCACTCCAGTATTGCCTGGAAAATCCCATGGACAGAGGAGTCTGGCAGGCTACAGTCCATGGGGTCTCAAATAGACATGACTACAGTGGCTAACAACTCCTCATCTCTAGGTACCTGAATGGACCAAGTGCTCCAATAGGGAGAAGAGGAAGGAGAAGGAGAAACCCTTCTACTCAGACTCGGAGGGAGAGTCAGGCCCCACGGAGTCTGCAGACAGCGGTGAGGAGATGGGCAGGGCTGGGGCTGTGTGTGCGTCTTGTGACTACCTGTCTGGTACAGGCGTGTGCTCTTGTGTTACATGGTCATGGGTCCAAGGGAGCGTGCACCAGTATGTGTGTTTATGCACCGGAGGGACTGACTGCACGTCCCAGACACGTGTGTGCTCGTGTAGGTCTCCATCCACACGGGTCCATCTGTGTCCCAGCTGGTCTGGTTGGCGTCTGACTTGGAGCAGTTCAGGATGTGGGCGGAGTAGGGGAGGAGGAAGAGGCGAGTTTGCTGCATCAGTGTAGAGTCTGAAGCTGAGCGCCTAGGGCTCCCCAGGAGGCCTGCTCAGAAAAGAGGGAAGCCTGAGACTGTCCCTCCACAGACCCCGAGTCCGAGAGTGAATCGGAAAGTAAGAGCAGCAGTGAAAGCGGCTCCGGGGAGTCCAGCAGCGAGTCTGACAACGAAGACCAGGAAGAGGACGAGGAGAAAGGGAGGAGCAGTGAGAGGTAAGACGACGGGGGGTTTCAGGGGCTCCTTTGGGAAAGGAGGGCCAACACTCAGCCTTAGTGAGTCTCCTGAGAGCCCCCAAGCCTCCTCCTGCGCTGCTGGGGCCTGCAGGCCTCCAGGTGTGCTCGCGTGAGGGCTGCAGCCTGGGGAAGCAGGCGGGGAAAGGGCCTGGGCCAGCGCAGGCTGGTCCGAGCCCCTCACTGCAGCCCAGGTGTGGCGTCCTGTGGCCCAGGCTCCCCCCCCTCACCCCCAGTTTCCAAGGCTTTCCCTGCTCTTCCTTGAGGCAAGAAGGGGCCATCTAGGCTGGACCCAAGTCCTGTTTGCCCCCTCTCTTCCAGTGAACAGAGTGAGGAGGAAGGTAAGAAGAAGAAAATGAAGAAGAGGAAGAAGGTGCCAGAAGGGCAAGAAGGCGGCTCATCCTCGGATGAGGGCAGCGATTCCAGCAGCAGCTCCTCAGAGTCTGAGATGACATCAGAGACCGAGGAGGAGCAGGTGGAACCTGCCTCCTGGAGGAAAAAAACAGTGAGAGCCTTGGGGTAGAGAGGGGGTTGGCTCATGACCCAGGGCCCCCTCCACCCTCTGGGCCAGGCCCAGATGTTTCCTCATAACCCAGAACGGGCCAGGGTACGCCCTTTCCACACTCACACCTCATTTTTCTCTCCAGCCTCCCAGTAGCAAAAGTGCTCCTGCAGCCAAGGAGGTCTCCCTGCTTGACCTAGAGGACTGTGAGTCTGGTAGAAGTCAGGGGGAAGGAGGCCTGGGGAGGATGATGTAGGAAGGCCCATGGCGCTCTGGACTAGGTTCCCTGGGGCTTCAGGGTAATGGGAGCAGACCGAATACATTTGAGCCTGAGAGGGCAGCGGGGCAACCTCCCCAGGTGCAGGGTTGAAGTCAAGGGTGGACATCTCTGGAGGCACCAGTTGCCACGTCTCGCTGTCCATGGTGCTGAACTGTCTGCTCCCTGAGCCCTAGGCTCCATGGCCCTACCCAAGCCAATTCCACTTTGCCTCTCCTTTATCATCACGTTCCTCGTATGCCCCACAGTCACCCCGCCCAGCGTCCAGCCTGTGTCCCCGCCAACAGTCGTGTCCACCAGCCTGGCTGCTGACCTGGAGGGTCTGACACTCACAGACTCCCCCCTGGTGCCCTCGGTGAGTGGGCTGGGCAGAAATACATCTCTGTGGTGTGTTCTGTGGTATGGGTTTGTGTGAAAGGGGTGTGATGGAGTGGGTAGCTCTGAGTCCCCGTTTCCGTGAGCACAGGCGGGGACGAGGCTGGGGCTGGCCCTTTTTTGGTGGGTCATTTCCATCCTTCCCACCCCTCTACCCGATCCCCACCAGCTGCTGAGTCCCGTGTCAGGAGCTGGGAGACAGGAGCTGCTACACCGCGTGGCTGGCGAGGGGCTGGCTGTGGACTACACCTTTAGCCGCCAGCCTTTCTCCGGGGACCCCCACATGGTGTCTGTGCACATCCACTTCTCCAACAGCTCAGACACCCCCATCAAGGGCCTGCACATGGGCACCCCCAAACTGCCTCCCGGCATCAGCATCCAGGAGTTCCCTGAAATCGGTGCGGAAGGGCCCTGCACAGAGTGGTGGAGGAAGCTCCGGGGCGGGGACGGGGGTGGGGAGGTCCATGGGTCTGCCATGTGGCTGCTGACAGTCCACTCTGTGCCCAGCCAGGGGCTAGGCTCTGGAATTACAGAGATGGCATCTGCCACAATCCACGCCCTGGTGGACAAGACAAACTAGGAAACGAGAAAGTCCATATCAGGACAGGAGGAGCTTGAGGCTTGACTGATTCAGCACTGACTTCAGTGGGGTGAGGGCAGGTGGGGGCGGGTGTCTAGATTTCAGGAAGAAACCAGGAAGAGTCTCCAGCAGCCCAGAAAGCCAGGTTCCATAGGAGGCGGTCAGCTGTGGCAGTGGAGGGGAGAAGGAGTCTGGGTTCTAGACCCATCAGGTGATGGGGTCTCCGTCTCCCCCTGCTCCTACCTCCCACCGCTGCAGAGTCCCTGGCACCTGGAGAGTCTACCACTGTTGTCATGGGCATTAATTTCTGTGACTCAACCCAGGCGGCCAACTTCCAGCTATGGTATGTGTCCAGCTTGTGGAGGAGCGGGAGGGCGGCTGGGGAGAGGGGGGGTCAAAATAAACAGACTGGAGGTGGTGTTAGGTGGGGAGGCATCATGACCTGGAAGGCGTCCCAGGACCCCGGGCCTCACCTCCAGACATGGCGCGCTGTGGGGGGAGAGAAGCCGGTCTGACTCCCTCTCTCTGTCTCCGGCCTTCCCAGCACCCAAACTCGACAGTTCTACGTCTCCATTCAGCCACCCGTTGGGGAGCTGATGGCCCCCGTGTTCCTGAGTGAGAATGAGTTCAAGAAGGAACAGGGTGAGTGCTCCCTGGGGGTGGGTGGGACGGGTGCTCAGGACCCTCCTCTGGGGCTTATTCAGCTCCACCGCACAGGCATGCTGCGGGAGCCTCAGCTGCTGCACACAGAGGGAGGCCTCACCCCTTGTACTCCAGCAAAGGCTTCCCAGACCCTCGGACACTTCAGTGAGACTTTGGAGAGAGTTGAGATGCAGCCAGGCAGAAGATTCTAGGCCAGGATTCCAGCTGGGGGAAGCATTATGAGTAGGCGTTAGTGAAAATTTACAGGAAGCAAGCAGGGGTGCAGTTTGCCTTGGGGCCTAGGGATTCTTAGCACTGGGAGTAGGGAAAACAAAGCTGAAAATATGTTCGGTCTAGTTTCTGGAAGCCTTGAATCCTGTACTAAAAGATTTCAGTCCTAAAATTTAAGAGGTGAAAGGGGTCACAGAGGTTATTTGGTACCAACTCCATTAATAGAGGGGTGAGGAGTGCAGATTTCATTTTTCTAGCAGTAGAAGAATTATTGAAGTTTTTTGAACAAAGAAGGGGCCAAGTTCAGTCTTGGGCTGAAGTCTGGCAACATTTCCAGTTAGGACTGGAATTGAGAGAATGTGCAGCAGGAAAAAGAGGCAGAACAGTATAAGTGGAAGGAATCATGGGGCTTCGTGAGTCCTGGATTTAAGTTCTGAACCTGCCACTTGCTTGGTATGTGACCTTGGACTAAATCCTGTGACTAGTTATAAGGCTATTGACATAGATTTGATGAGAGATGGTGAGAACCAGGATTAGAGCCACAGCAAAAAGAAAGAAAGGCTGAGGTAGTGGAGAGGGACTCCATGGGCATTTGCCAAATGAAAGAGGAGACAGGGACGTGGAAGCTGTCTCTAGAATATCTGGCTTAGAGAGGGAGAACGGCAGCGCTGTTCACCTCGACCAGGGGTTGGCCAGCTTTTTCTGTAATGGGCCGTAAAGTAAATGTTTTATTTATGTTAAACATTTTAATGTTTATTTATTTGGCTGTGCTGGGTCTCAGTTGTAACATGCAGGATTTTTAGTTGCAGCATGTGAACTCTTGATTGTGGCATGTGGGATCTGGTTCCCCGACCAGGGTTTGAACCTGTGTTGGGAGGGTGAAGTTTTAGCCACTGGACCACCAGGGAAGTCCCAGCAAACATTTTAGGCTTTCTGGGTCATGTGGTCTCTGCTGCAATTTGCCTTTGTAAGCCAGGAACAGCCATGGATAATACATACATGAATGAGTGTGGCTGTATTCCAATAAAACTCTATCTATGGACATAGACTTGAATTTCATATACTTTACATGTGTCATGAAATATCTAGCCTTGCTTTTTTTCCCCCAACACTTAAAAAATATTAAGAAAACAAAGACCACATTGTGGACTGTGCAGGTGGTATGTTGTATTTGGTCTTCAGGCTATAATTTGCCAAACCCCTAATCTAGAAGAAAGAAGGATGGATCAGGCAAGGGAGAGGGGAAGATCTTGCATAGTTTTGGATGAGCTGCTTTTTGAAATATACGTGGGAAATTCAGGAGGAGGTGTTTCATACACAACTGAAAAATGTGGGTCTGTGCCCAGGAAACACTTCTAGGCTGGAGTCAGGAGCAGAGAGGTGATAACTGAAGCTGTGACTATAAGTGAGATCACCCTGAGAGAAAGATGAATGGGGAGATAAGAAGGCCACAGACCTTTCTTGAGGAAAATTTGTTTCCTTCAGGAGAAAAAGGAAGGAGAGGAAAGAGAAGGAACAGGGTGTAGGTAGGAGGAGGGATGGGGAGGTGGAAATGTGTCTCGGATAGTCTGCGGGCCAAGATGACCGAAGATCTTCAAGTCCAGTATATAGGAAACTGCTGCCAACATCAGTGAGCACAGGTTATTGCCAAAGAGGAGACCGAGGCCAACTGCAGTGGGTTTAGAGGAGAGCAGGGTTTGAGGAAGTGAGTCCTCTTTGGAGGTCCTTGGGGTCAACAGTGAAGGAGTAACGGTATTGGCATCATGGCGTGTCTGGCTTCTAGGGAGGACTTAGGAATGAGGAGACTTGATATGGAGAAACTAAAAGTACAGGACAAGAAAATGTCACTAATTAGGAATGGAGGGGATGAAAGAAACAGGAAGGGTGTGTTTGTTCTCCAAAGGAGAACAATGGAGGGAGTAGCAGAGGGAGGAGAGAGGCTGGGGAGAAGGTGGGCAGGGCAGATGGAGGAGCTCACGGGGCTGGGGAGAGCACAGGAGTGCAGAGATGTCAGCCCCGTGGGGTGAGGGGACGCTCTGAAGGCCTGGACGTCATGAGCCTGGGCCCTGTTTGGAGCTGTTGTCCTGTGTGAAATCAGGGGTCCACCCATGGACTGCTTGTGACCCCTGGACTCGGGCCTGTCTGGTGAGGACCCACAGCAGCTACCAGTGACCTCTCTGTGAGGAGTCAGCCTCCAGGAGCTGGGGGAGAGTTGAACTTGGGTTGGAGGGTCAACCAGGAAAGACCAAAAGATGTGGGGGCCAGGCGGAGGAAACCTCTGAGAACTGACTGGCCTCCACAACCACTGGCCACTGCCAAGGGGCTGGTAGCCCAGATGTCTGACAGTGGGGAAGCACCAAGTCAGCCTATGGTCTGCAGTATGGACAGACCCTGGGGTGGGGCGGGGAGAGGCTGACAAAATTTCCCTGAGGGAGGACATGGCCCGAGAGGGAAGTAGCCCCTCCCCAAGACTGGTGAGGGAGACCTGCGTAGAGCCTGGTGAGAATGCTCAATGGGCAGACCCAGGGGTACCCACCATGGCCTTCACCCTCACCATGACCTCTGCCCCCAGCAAAGCTGACGGGCATGAACGAGATCACAGAGAAGCTCACGCTGCCAGACACCTGTCGGAGTGACCACGTTGTGGTGCAGAAAGTGACGGCCACAGCCAACCTGGGTCGTGTCCCTTGCGGGACATCTGATGAGTACAGGTACTGTCTGCCAGCCAGGGGAACGAGATGGGCTCTTGGGCCTGATTGGAAGGAGGGGCCCCAGGCCCCAGTGTTGAACCCATTCCTCCACCGCTACCCCAGGTTTGCAGGGAGGACGCTGACCAGTGGGAGCCTGGTCCTTCTGACTCTGGATGCCCGGCCCACTGGAGCTGCCCAGCTGACGGTCAACAGCGAGAAGATGGTGATCGGCACCATGCTGGTGAAGGACGTGGTGCAGGCCCTGACCCAGTGATACCAAGGGCTGTGACCTGTGTGACCCCTTCTTGTCCCTCCCTCGTGACATGTAGGCTATTAGCCTCTCTCTCTCTCTCTCTCTCCTCATTCCATATAGCATCCGGGGCAGGGGGGGGGGTCCTCTTTCTCTCTGGTCATTACCAGGCTCCCTTCTGGTCCCCCTCCCCAAGGGTTCCTTAGTGATCTGTACAGAGGGATTCCATTCAGCCCTCCCAGCTTGGTGTAGCTATTTATGTGGCAAAAGCTCAATAAAATATCTTCTCCCTAGAGGCTGGCTCACCTTCCCTTTCTTCTGGGTTCTACCTAAGGGGGTGGACTGGGGGGCCAGCTCCCAAGATTGACAGTGTTTGACCCTTGTGAATGACCACTACTGGCCTTCTAGGTTGAAGCCCCAAGATGACCACGTCTTCAAGTCTCCACGTGTCTCTATGGAAGAGACACCTGATTAGGATGGGGAGGCCAAGCTGGAGGAACTCCTTGGTCCTCTACAAGCCTCAGCAAAGATTCTTCTTCAACACCTGGCTGTCCCTTTTGGTTCCTCTCATGGGCCCTGGAGAAGGAGAACTCATAATGTGGGAAATTCCTAAATATAGGTGTAAGGTTCACAATATGTCAACTGCATCTTGATGGGCCTAGAGCCCCCACTTTGCTGGGGAAATGACCCAAGGGGCCGTCTTGGAGAGGGAAGAACAGGAGATGTAGAACAGTGCTTCATCAGATGACCTGGAGGTCTTGTTGACATGCAGATTCAGATCTGTGGGGCCTGAGAGTCTGCATTTCTAACGAGATCCCAGCAACTGTGGCTGCTGCTCCACACACACACTAGAGGAATGAGGTAAAGAGCCTCCACCCTGGGACAAGCCTTCCTGGGGTGGCTGTGGGGGTCAGGGCCCTTTCCTGGTGAGGAAAGAGCCTGAGCAGGCAGTGGTTCCTAAATGGATAAAAGGGGTTCCATAAGCATGTGTTCTGCAAAAACAAATAGAAAGCTTGTAATCAAATAAGTTTAGGAATCGCAGGTTGAAACACAGTAAGGTAATTTCCCACAGGCCTTCTCAGAGCCTTTACTACGCTAATGTGCGTTGTGACCCCGTTTGCTCTTGACCTCGGAATGCATTTGCCCCGGGACCCTTTGATGGACTGTGTTATAGGAGAAACACTCCGGTGACAGTTAGAGATGTAGGACCTCAGCCCTGATCCTCCATAACCAATACTTCAGTCCTTTGACCACCCCATCCCCAGCCCTGTCAGGGAAGAGGCCCTGAGCAGGTCTGTTTAGGAACAGACAGGGTGGAGCCGGTGTGGCCCTCTTCTCAGGGAAAGAGAACAAAGGCGGTGTCAGGGGACAGCCCTGCCCCTCCCTCCCGGGACTTGCCAGGCTCTGTGGCACCAGAGGGCAGCTGGGGCTGCTACCTGTATGAGAGCCTTGGGGCCCCAGAGTCCCCCTGAGATCACTGGTTTTGTGACTGCAGGTTCTGAGAGGGGACTGATCCACCATTCAGGGGTCACTCACATGGTGGACTGGTTCTTGCTGTGTCTCTAAATCAGCACTGCCCACAACGAGAAAGAACGTGGGGGCAATTTTCTAAGAAATCAGAACAAGGACTGTCCGAGAATTCCTTACCAGCCTGGACTTTGCAGTGTAGGCCCCTGAGTGGGTTCTGTAGGAACCAGAAGCACAGAAGGCATGTCCTCTGCCATCCCCTATGGAGCCCACAGCCCAGGTTCCCAGAACCTTGTGGAAAGGGAACCTGGGTCTCCAGCCCCTAAGTGAGAGCCCAGAGCCCGGGAACCTCAGTCACAGCCCTGTGCTGGTTCCTCTGGAGCAGGTCCCAGGCTGTGGGGTTAGCAGCAGCAACCCTTCCTGAGAAGATGGCTCTCGAGCGTGAGATGGCCTCAGGAGAGGCAGGAGAGCTGGGCGTGAGCAGGGACAGTCTGGGTCTGCAGCTGGCGAGGAGGAGGAGCCCTGCTGGGAAGGCTGGCACTGAGGAAGCAGGCAGAAGCAGCAGTTTCCAACCCTTCAAGGAAAGCAAAAGGGCCCCATTCTGTTCTAGGGGATGGTCTGCAGGGAGCAAATGTTGGTCAAAGGGGAAGGGTGTTGCGCTGCCCTGCCCTCAGCCCAACCTGTGTCTTCTAAAATCCCTAGGTCAACGGCCAAACCTCCCCTGGCCCTGCCATGTGGGCATTCCTGAGTGAGTGTCTGCAGGGATGAGCCTCCCTGGTGGACACAGATCAGACATACAGGACCTGGAATGGGCTCCTTTCTCCCCAGAATATTCTTCTTTCCAATCACTGTCATATCCTGGATCATGTCACTGATTCAAGTCTGCCACTGTGGCCACAGTCTTCCTGGATCTCACGTATCCCGTGACAGCAGTGAGGGGCAGCCAGAGAGCTGGGCCCAGGACTAGGGGGTTCACATGGGGCCCAGGACGACAGAGAAACCTACGAAGGGTTCTACTGGAGCTCATGGAGGACTGGGGTGGGGGCAGAAATGGACAGAAGCCCAGGGATTGGCACCGAGGCAGAAGGTGCCCCCGGTGAGGGTCGGGTAGAGCATTAGTGAGGACCAGAAGGTCTGAATGTGGCCTGAGCCAGACCACAGGCCTTGACAGGACAATGAACTCCATGAGGGGTTGAGAATGGAAACCCAGTCCAGGATGGCTTCAAAGCAGTGTCCTGGCAAATGGGTACAAGGAATGGGTGCGGTTTCTGGCCAGGCAGCTGTAGCTGGCTAGCCACGGTGTCTGGGGGACAGATCCATCTAGGGACCCTAAGGAAGTGTCTGCAACAAGGATCCCAGAGTGAGGGGGGCGGTGCTAGTTGTGCCCAGGTCTGAACTTGCCCCGCCCCAGCCCCTAGGCTAATTCAGCACCTTTTTCTGGGCATCTTGAGAGTCACCTCTTTGGCAGAGTCTTCAGATCAAAGGGAGGGGATGTTGGGTCTGTAACTCACTGTGCCAGGATTTCCCCTGGCTTTACTGGGCAAAGGAGACTTCTGACCCACCCCCGCCCCCAAGGCCTGGCTCCTGGATAGCCAGGGTCCTCACTACTAGTTTCTTTTTTGAAATACTTATTAGGCTGAGTCAGGTCCCAGTTGTGGCACACAGGATCTTCTGTTGCCACACGCAGGCTCACTAGATGCCACTTGGCTTCTCCAGTTGTGGTGCATGCAGGGGTTCAGTTGCTCCGTGGCATGTTGGAGTGTTGGTTCCCCGACCAGGAATCAAGCCCGTGTCCCCTGCATTGCAAGGCAGATTCTTTACCACTGGACCACCAGGGAAGTCCCCCTCACCACCAGTTTCTTCCCCACCTCCCCAGCCACATTCAGGTCCCTCTCCATCACTCCCATTTCTACTGTGGCTACACATGAAGCAGGGTGGGGGCAGGGAAAGGCCCGCCTCAGGTACCTCCTTCCTTGTCAAGCATCTGAGCAGCCCGCAAGTGCTCGGCACTGTGGTGCCAAAGAGGTTGTGGGCTGATAACCAAGCAGGACTGGGGTGTGAATCACGGAGGGACTGCTCAGCCCAGTAGGCCCTGTCTCATGCCACCAGCCTGCAACTGGCTGCAGAGCCTGCTGGACTGGGAGAGCCCCAACTAAGGGGAGGGCCAGGAGAGCTGCTGGGGGAGGGTGTGCACGGACCGGCATCCTCAAGGAGATGAGCTGGTCTTCCTTCTTCCATGGCCCGGTCAGTGCTGTCTCCCAGGGCCAAGAGAAGGATGGTGAGCCAGTGCCTGGAAGGGTGGGGCTCAGGACAGGGGTTGAAATGTGCACCTTCCTGGATCTTCTACCTTATGGTGCTGGCTTGAACCTGTTTCCTCTACTCCATTGTCTCCCCTCTCCCCCCATCCCACTAACCTGTCTACTAAGAAAGAGCACTTGGGGCCTGCATAGTTAATTCTGACCTCTGGGAACCCCACCCTGATGGCCCCATGACTACCGAGGATGCTTGGGGGTCTCTGAGCCTCGGCACAGTGTGGAGGAAGGTTAGCGATGCTGGGGGTTACTTACCTGAATGGCACCTTCACCCTGAATGTCACTTCTTATCTGCTGCCAAGGACTCCCTAACTTTAGTCCCTTTTCAGATCTGTCCATGAGTCTACCTGAGTGGTACTTCCCAGTGGTACCTGGAGAATAAAGGTTGCTAACAGCTCAGCAAAATGCTTCTGTCTGGGATCTTCCCAGACACGTGTCCCTGTCTTTGGGACTATGTTAAAAAAAAAAAACACAAAACTTTATTCGTAGACTGAATAACCCGTGTAATTAGTATTCAGATCGAGAAACAGATAGCAGCATTGATATTTCAGTCAGAGATCAATCACAGAGCTCTGAAACGATTCTACCCCAGTCTGCAAATGGCAGTGGGATCCCAGAAGGCCAGTACGGACTTGTGTCCAGTAATGCCAACATGGTACCATATGCCGCTCTCTGAGGTCCCTGTGGCAGGGGACGAGGTGTGTGGAAATAAATGGAGGTTGTCTTGTTTTGGTTGAGGGAGAATGTGAGGAAACAGTTCTGAGGAAGGAGGAACTCGTGGGCAAGGTGACCTTGATGGAGGTCTTGACGTGCCAGGACCCCAGCTTTTGCACCTGCAGAGGGCAGGCAGGGAGACGGTGAGGCATGGTCCTTCTCACTCGGACCAAGGCCAGACGGAGCCCCTGCACTCCAGCAAACCCCTCAACCTCGGTCTCCTCAGCTATAAAATGAAGAGGAGGGCCCCTCAGGTTCCTGTCTCTCCTTTCGTTGAGACCCTAGGCATCCCCTTACCCCTTTACAAACATCTCAGGACAACCAGCGCTCTCCTTCCACTGTGACCAACGAGTGAGCCAACCTCTGGTGATCTCTGCTTCCTGGCATTTGCCCCCTGGAGCCATCCCCTCCTGCATCTCATCACAGTCGGTGTGTGTAAACAACAGAATACTGTAGAAGCGAAAGTCTGTTATTTTGGAGATAAGCTTATGACACTCCCCTCACCTCCATCTTAGCAGCCCCCTGGAGCAGTCCCTGTAAGGAGAAACTGAGTGAGTCTGGGGTGGGTGGAGTTGGGAGACAGATCCGGCTCCAGGCAAAGCTTCAAATGACTGCAGTTCTGGCTGAGAGCTTGACTGCAACCTCAGGAGACAGCCTGAGCCAGAAACACCCAGCTAAGTCGGTCCTGGATTCCTGACTCTCAGAAATTGTGTAAGAATGAGTTTTTGTTGTTCTAACCAGCCTCACTTCTGGGTAACTTAACAGCATACATGAATACAATCCAGCCCTCGACCCAGGTCCTAGGGTTTGGGAAATGTCCTCAGAGCGAGCCTGGGCTCCCAGCTCTGGCCTCTGGAGCAAATTTCTGCCATGTTCAGTGTCAGTGGTGTGCTGAGGCCGGCTTGGGAGCATCCGCTGGTATCACACTGGCAGTTTGAAATCAGCCACTATCCAGGTGGGGATAGTGGTAGAGAACCCGCTTGCTAATGCAGGAGACATAATGAGACACAGGTTCAATCCCTGGGTTGGGAAGATACTCTAGAGAAGGCTGTGACAATCCACTGCGGTATTCTGGCCTAGAGAATCCTTTGGACAGAGGAGCCTGGCAGGCTATAGTTCACGGTGGTTGCAAAGAGTCGGACATGACTGAAGCGACTTACCTGCATGCATGGTCTTTATGCCACAGAAATTGGTGAATACTGCAAGTCACTCCCCTCCCTGTGGTCATCTGTCAACACTTACCAGCACACCTCTGCCCTGAACTGTCCCCATCCCTGTATCTCCTTAAACAATTATATTTCAAGTTTAAAGAGTAAAATAACCACCTATGTCTGCTTACCCAGTTTAAGAACTAAAGGTGAAGGTGAAGTCGCTCAGTCGTGTCCGACTCTTTGCGACCCCGTGGACTGTAACCTACTAGGCTTCTCTGTCCGTGGGATTCTCCAGGCAAGAATACTGGAGTGGATTGCCATTTCCTTCTCCATTAAGAACTAAAGCACTCATCAATTCAGCAGATACCCACTGGATTCCTTGTCTCACAAGTGCTTCCCTCCCCACCTGGAATAAATCACTGAATGTTATTATATCAAGGCCATGTGTTTTGGGGTACTTTTACTACATACAGATGTATTCCTAAACAATATATTGTGCTTTGTGACTGTAATGTACTGCCTGTTTAGAAATTTTATATAAATGGCATCGTAGAGTATGTATTCTTCTACATTCTGCTTTTTTTCATTCAATGTTGTGTATGAGTCATTCATGTTGATACAATTAGCTTTATTTCATTTACTTTTACTTATATACAGTATTCCATTGTGTATGTGTGTGCATGCTCAGTTGTTGAGTGACATCTGGTTCTTTGCGACCCCATGGAGTGTAGCCCGCCAGGCTCCTCTGTCCATGGAATTTTCCACGTTGAGTACTGGAGTGGGTTGCCATTTTGTATGACTAGACCACAATTTATCAATCCATTCTCCTGTTGATAGGTATTTATTTTTGCAACTTTGAATAACACCTATTGGAATTTTTAACCTCAACTCCTGCCTCTTTAACATGTGGGCAAGTTTCTCTAACACGTTACCCCAGGAGTGGGATTCCTGGTGGTAGCGCAACACACCTGCAACTTAACATTGCCAAATTGCTTTCCAGGGCAGCTGTACTTCACATCAAGAACATTCATGGTATCCTCATTCATCATAGTCCAATTCACATTGCCAATCACCAGGAGAATGGAGAAGCAAATATGGTATATCAATACAATGGAATACCACTTAGCAATAAAAGGGGCTTAACTACTGCTACCTGCATCAACATGGATGAATCTTGTTGAATGAAAGAAGCTAACAGTTTAGATGAAGTCCTAAAACAGGCAGAATGAATCTGTGAGAAAATTAACTAGAGGATTAGTTATCTCAAGGAGACGGAGATGATGTGGAAAGGGGCATGGTGGAACCCTGTGGGGTTCTGGAAGGAGTCCATGCCTTGGTGTGGGTAGTGGTTACCTGGCTGTATATGTAGGAAAAAAATCATCAAACTGGATACCAAAGACTGTGTACTCTGTGCACTCTGTATGTGGGTTAGCCCTCGATTTGAAAAATGTAGAAAATAAAACCCACAACCAAAGTGGCTGAACCAGTTTACACCGTGACTGGCAGTGAGTCTGCTGCTGGGAGAGTGAGCCTTTTCATTGCATCGGTCTGGGGAGTGTGGAATGGTATCCTTCTGTGTTCATTTGCATTTCCTTGGTTGTGGGTGAGTGTAGGTATCTTGAGACAGGTTTGTTGGACGTTTGCGCTTCCACTCCTGTCAATGGCCCATTCCCATCTTTTGTTTATTTGCCTCACTGTAGAAGTTCCTACATATTTTGGAAACTAGTCCTTTGTAGATCATATATTGCGAATACCTTTCTCCAGTGTATGACTTTTCAAGTTTTAAACTTGATAACCCAAAGGTTTTAATTCCAATGTGGTCAAAGTTATCAATTTTCCTTTATACCCTGTGCTTGTTCCACATTCACAAATTTTGTCTGTACTCTAGTGTAATAAAAATATTTTCCTAATATTGTTTTCTAAAAAAATTTCCTGGCTACTGAACAGCAAAAATTTTCCAGGTAATGCTGTATACATTTGCATTTTTAGCCCAATTAAAATTTCCATTTGTGTATGATGAAAGGTGGGGCTGATCTAGTTTCTTTTATTTCACTTAAAAGGGCACGAAAAAAAAACTCAAAAAAACAAAGTGGTTTCTTTTGCACAGAGCTTGGCAAAGGCTAAGTAGACATCTCTATATGCTTACTTTACCTTGTGGTCTTGAATTCCTAAAGGAATCTCCCTTCTGATCTTTTCCAGTCAGGAAAGTTATTTTCTCCCTGCAGTCTCTTTTCTTCTTTTAGCTCTCTGCCTGCTGTGGAGGCACCGAACACCTGAGCGTATAAAAGAATACAGGTTCCCTCCTGGTGCATGCATTTAAAACTTAGTCCAGCCAATTACAGTTACACTCAAAACCTGTGTTATAAATCTGGGGCTTGACTGCAGAGATGGTGCCAGGCATAGCTGGGCTCAAAGGCTATTTGTTGACTAGGAGAATGGATAATGCTGCCTGTTTGTTCCTGCTACTTCAGTGACCAGCTGCGGGGACTTGACCAAGTCATGTAATACCTCCACCTCTGCCTCTTTCCGCACCCGACCCTGTGTACTGTAGGCATCTAGTCAGGGGTACTGTTCTTCCTGTATAACCTGCAAGCCTGGCCAAGTCAGGGCAGGCAGCCAGGACTCACCAAATGCACGACTGTATGTGCATGCACCCACCCCTCCTTCAGTGCCTGCATTGAGCTTTGGGGTCAGTCAGAAGGTAGTACACATGTTAGGGTGCTGGACATTTTGTTCTTATCTGATTAAAGCTTTAGGCTCTGAAGCCAGAAGACTGCCTGGGTTTGAGCCCTCACTTTTCTACTTCTAACTGGGAGTCCTTGAGCTAGTTACTTCTCTGAGCTTTAGTTTCCTTGTCTGCAAATGGGTTAAATGGGTTAACGCAGATGAAACACTTGGAACTGTGCCAAGCACAGGTCACGCACTCAGTCAAGTACCAGGTCAACTATATTCTCACTATTACTGCAACAGAAAGTTTTAAGAAGAGGGACTTTATGCAGCAGAAATTTCTGTTCCAAGACACCTGAAAGATGCCTTCCTTTTCTTACAGCTGGGAGTTTTAAAATATGAAAGAGCTCCCAGGTACTATTGCCTTGGGCACTATTCCAGTTTCCGGTTCTTCTCTTGCTCAGCTTTGGGTCAGGGAAGAGAAAGCATGAGCTGCATGAGGCCCCTAGACAGGCTGGGCTTGATTCTTTGAATTAATGACCAAATTTAAAATTAGGAAGATTGCACATAAAAAAAAAACCCAAAACACAAAAACTGCTTTTCCAGCTTGTCTTGAAAGATCTGGCTGGGCTGAGATGTCATTCCTGCACAGCATCCATCAGCTAATCCTCTTTAGATGTAACTGGGGCCTTCCTGGTGCTGCCATACACCCTCAGTTGGCTCCTGTGCTGTAGGTATCTGGGTGTGGCACTCCCTGAGAGGACAAGCAAGATGCATCACCTCGGATGCGTTGCTCTGCGCTGTTTGTGGGCCAGGGTGGGACTTGTGGGTGGGTTGCTCGGAGAGAAGGAAGAGCTCCAGAAAGGGCTGGTGTGGGAGGGTTCCAGGGAAACTAAACCAGGAGGCAGGGAATTCCTGGGCAGCTGAGATGGGGCATCTTCAGGAGGGAGTGGGAAACGCTCAAGCAGCCCCTCTGAAAAGGAAGAGAGAGTGGAGCAGTTTATGGCTAGGGGGTGCAAGGGTCCCCTCTTGCCCTCCCCTGCCGCCATCACCTCTCTGCCCAGAACCTCAGCAACCCATGGGAGCTCCTGCACGGGGACATTCTACGGATGGAGACTGGCCAGCTCTCTGCTCCAGCATCTGTTCCTACCCTTTTTCCCATTTAATCTCCTGCCACCAAAAGCTAGACCTTGACTCCCTCCCCTCATCCATTAGATCCAGGCCAGCCTCATCAGCCTGCCAGGAAGGCAGCAGACCTATCTCCCCAACTGCCAGGAGGAACCTTAAGCAGAGTGCTTTACAAAATAGTATGATGGTGATGCTGAGGTAATACACGTGGAACACTTAGGCTCAACAAACGCCCATTCCTTTTCTCCCTATCACAGTCCTTTATTTCTCCCCTTTTACTGTCAAACCTCTACGAAGTCTGCAGTAACATCTTAAAAGAGATCTGATACTATCATTCTCCTGTTCACCATTTTTAATAGTTGCCAGATGTCTGCAAAATAAAGGCCCTTCACGAAGTGGGCCCAGGCTTGCCTCCTGCGGTATCAGCACGCATTATCCTCTGCCCTGGTCAGAAGGAGCCTCTCTGTTCTGCACTCTTTCTCAGCCTTCGCCTGCCCTTCCGCCTGGAACGCCACCTCGGTTTCCGTACCTGCCCCGGGTTTCAGCCGGGGGTCCGTTCCTGCCCCAAAGACGCCCTCCCGGACCACAGTCTGACCCTCCGCCGGGTCCCTCCTCCGCCCTCCAGGAAGTTTTCCTTTCGCAGTCTGGAAAGAGCGTCGGAAGCGGCTTCCCGGGGAACTACAGTCCAAAAGGGGATCCCTGATGTCCTTGGAACTTTCCGGAATCCCCTCACGCCCGCGCACTCCACCCCCGGTCCAGCACACGAAGCAGCCGGTCTGGGTGAGCGGGCCTCCTGGAACCGGGGAGTAGGGTTGGACAGGGGCGCGTCGCGCAGGCTCTCTCCAAGGAGGGGTTCTTTGGCAGAAAAGGAGCATAGACACCGAACAGACGACTTTACTGACAAAGCGCGTTGCCGCCCCGTCGCAGGGGCTTGTAAACGGCGCTCTGTAAGGGATGAACTGAGGCCCTAAGAGGTAAGGGACGTGATCAGGGTCACTAGGTGAGTGGCATGCTCCGCTTGGACCCCTGAACTCCTGGGGCCGGGTGCATGGTGCAGGGGTGCCGAGCGCGCCCCCAACTGGGCGCCCGGCTCTGGGTGGGCGGCTGAGCCCTCGGCCCGGCCTGCTGGAAGGGGCGGGGCCCCGGGCGGGGCCGACACAGGTGCTTCGCATCCGGCGG
>SJYT01034753.1:463190-478006 GCA_006410635.1 Cephalophus harveyi | reverse complement strand
GGAGCGGCTCGGCGGGGCTTTATAAGCGGCCGCGAGTGCGGCGCTGTGAGCGGCTCGCTGCAAAAACAGTGCCCACGTGTCTGCGCGTCCCTCGCCGAGCCGGTGAGCCGCCCGCCGGCCGGTCCGTCCGTCCCGCAGGGCCACGCCATCCCCATGGCGTTCCCACTGGTAAGAGCTGCCCGCCGCCCGCCGGGGCGGGGCTGGGCGGGGCCGCGGTCAGGGCCGCCGTAGCTAACGGTCCGCGCGCAGCCTCGGCCGGTACCGCGGTCCCCTCCTCCCCCGCCCCCACCCGTGCGCGCGAGTCCCGGGCGGGGCGCGGGTCACGTGCCTGCGGGCGTGGGGCCTCGTGGAGGGGTGTGTGGCGAAGGAGGGGTAGGGAGCCTCCTCGTGACTCAGGGCCTTTGGGCTTAAAGGCGCCGCGGCCCTCCGGGGGCGGCCGGTGAGGCCTCCGAGCTGCGCTGCACACTCCCGTCGGCCTCGAGTGTATGTCCAGACGGGAGCTGACCGGACGGAAGGGCGCCTGTGCGCCCGGAACTTTTACTTCTCCCGCAGCCGTCGCACGTGAGAGCCGAAGCCACCGGCGCCGGCAGCTCACCTGCCTCGCCACGTCCCACGCGAGCCTCGTTCGTACCCAGTGGGCAGCGAGGGAGGGCGGGGAGAGGCTGCAGGCGGCATAGGCCCTCGCGCTGGGCCTCGGGTCTCGGGAGACCGCCACGACGGCAGTGGGCGCGGCTCCTTTAAGGCGGAGGGATTAGGCCCCTCGTGCCTTCTGCACGCGCTTCCTTGGACCAGGAGGTCACGTGGCTTCACACGTTCGGCTGGAGCTAGAATACTGGGGCAGGGTTGGCTAGGTGGGGTCCAGCACCAGTGGGTGGGTCGACCTGCACGTGCAGCGAGGCTTGGAGCTGGGGAGCCACGCAGGTGAGCTGGGTCCTGGAAACAGAGGCATGGGTCTTGCAGGATATGGAGGCGCCCCAGGCGTGGAGCCAAGCTGGGCCGCGCCAGCCTCGTTTTTCATAACCCGGGCTCTCTAGGTAGCGGAGAAGCGTGCAAGTGACCTTGGCCTTGTCATTCTCCCCTCAGCCCTGGACTTGACCAGGGGTCCAGACTCGCGTCGGGGGCTTGGCACGGGGCCCCCCCGCTCTGGTCCCGGGTTTGCCTGAGGGGACATCCGGGTTGCTTGACCTGGCTAGTCAGGGGTTAGGAAGGCCTGTGACTGCCTGGAATCCCGGGGGGAGTGGGGACGCAGACCCAGGAAAGTTTGCTCCCCGTGGGTTGTACCACGTGGCCTCATTCTCTGGCTTTTTCCTCGTGTGGGTGGTGTTTACGGTCAAGGCGACCCTGACTTTCTTGCATCATCCCCCGAGGGTCCAGGCCAGGGTCCTTGTAAGTGGCTCAGTGCCACCCCGGGGACCTAGAAAGCCCGAGCCGATCCTGGGGCTCAGGAGCAGGTCCTGGCGTGCATGGGTTAGTTTTTGGTGGCACTCGGCTCCCTGCAGGCCTTGCTCGCCTTTGCACGGTGTTGCCCTCGGGAGGCGGGTGGGAAGCACGAGGACTTGGGACAGCAGCGCTCAGAGCCCCGGGGTGGGGGTGGGGGGCGGGGACGCGGAGGCCTGACACCCTCCCCCAGCCGCCCCGCAGGCCGGGCTGGGCTGCGCTTAGCGCTGCGTTTTGCTGGCAGCTGCCTCCCTTGGTCTCCCTGGCTACCGATCAGCCGCCTCGCTCTCTTGCTGGCACCTGAGTACGCGGCTGGCCAGCGTCATGTGCTGGCGAAGGGTGAGCGGGTCGGAGCTGGAAGCCCCAGGTGCACCGCCCACCTCGGGTCTGCCCCCCAGGTGACAGCGCTGACATGTGCTAGCTGGCCGCGAGTGTCTCCTGAGAAGGGTGTGCACCCTTAGGCTGAGATTGTGATTGAGCCTAGGGACCAGGCTAGGCTAAAAACAAAAATACATCCAAACAAGCGGAAGGAAACCTTGGAAACCTCGGGCTGGCGGTGGTTTCCCTGGTTGGTTGGTTTTGCTCGTAGGTGGAAGAGGAGTGGAAGGCAGTTCTGCTTCTGGAGCTCCGCGGAGCTCTGGGTTGTCGGCTTCCACCCCCAACCCCCACCCCCTCGGGACAGGAGAGTTCAGGGCCAACCCTCCTCTGGAGCTTGCCTGGGACGACGCTGTGTTCCCAGAGCCCCTTGCTCTAGAGTTTGGCTCTTGCCACGGTGATGTAATCTCAGCTTGAGCAGTGGTCTGGCCGCAGTACATGCTCAGTATGTTAGAAGCAGGATGTGAAGCTGACTGCCCCGTAAGTCACTCTTTGTATTAACGGTGTGGAAATACTTGATTTCCCTTCTCCCGTGGGTGGCCTTAGGAACATCTCTCTGGCCAGGCTCCCCTTTGGGAAAGGGGAGCTGTGCCAGCCTGTGCAGCAGGCAGGAGGTTAGAGAGTTGGTGCGTGTGCTGAGGGATCGTGGAAACAGAGAGCAGCTTGGATTGGGCCTTTAGGCACTCGATGAAGGCAGCGTTCTATGGTCTTGTCTTTGCTGCGATATGCTCTCCAGTGTCTGTGAGGCAGGAGGTGGAGGAAGGTGATCACAGCAGTAAGACTCCAGGCTAATGATAATAGCTGTCTTTGTAAGTATTTTCATGGGGTCACCCAAGCTATTTATTTTGTTTTTAATCATTAAAATGGGCTACATACCCAAACCCCTACAGGGGCCTGAGGTAACATAAATGAGTATAGGGAAAGAAAGAAGAGCAGTGCCCCCCTGAACTACAGAATTTGCTTAAAGGAGGGCCAGTAGCTGGTTGTTGGGTATGCAGAAATGTGGGGCCAGAGTTCATGGATCTTTTGTTTTTTCCTAGCTAAGCTGCCAGTCTCTTAATTCATAAATGTAACAATTAAAAAATTGAAAACATTGTTATGAATCAAAGTCTCTGAAGGTTGTATTCAACCTGAGAGCTAGTTTGGGATCTTTGTCTCAAAAGGCCTCTTTTAGATTTCCCCCTCCCCATTTTGCAGGTGATGAAACAGGCTTAGAAATCAAATCACAAGGCCACCAAGTGATAAAACTGGTTGTGTGAACCTAGGTCTTTCTGGTGCGGTAGCTCAGCCTATGATACTGTGTGTATTCTAGTATGTTAGAGGGGTCAAGAGGGTTATTGGTGGTATATATTGTACAGAAAAGGTAGCGGTCTATGGGCTGATCTCACTCATAGGCAAGAGTGAGCTTTAACTGCATTGGAGGGAACCTGGGTTGCTGCGGAAGTCAATGTGGGTCTTCCGAGCATTAGTGCTGTGGTGCTGATGTCAGGAGGAATGTGCTGTGTCTATCATTCCATGATATGTGTCAGAGCAGTTTAGCCGATTCTGAGAGAGCCAGAGGTCTGGAGAAGTCAGGCTCCTCCCACTGTGGGGGTGACCCTCCTAGCCCTCTGCACAAAAGATTGTCCTCTTTCAGGATAGTTAAATTTCAGCCACCTTTTCCTTCTGAGAAAAGGTGTATGTGAAATCATATGATTGTTGTAGACCTATAAAAGTAGAATGGGGCTTATTAAATCTTAGCTTTTCTTTCTTAGCTAAAATTCCCATAATCCTGTCTCTTAGATTCCCAGGAAGAGTTAATAAGGATTTTAGCAGTGCATGGTAAAATCTGGAATAAGCTCCTAGGACATAAAAAGAGCTCTTGTGCCAGAGATGAGGGGCTAGGGTTTCATTCTGGACAACAGTTAGAATCCTCCTAGCAGTGTGTAAGCCACACTAGCAGATGTAAAAAGATATGTGCCTTTATTTCTGTATATTATTCCTGAAGGATTTAAACATAAGTAAAGACCATGTTCAGAGACTTGCCAAAGGGAATTTTTTCCATGAGAATGCAGACTCAAATACAAACCAGATAACTTTTTTTCTTTTTAACCTGTGATCTGGGAAGTTTTGGGGAAGATGAAAACTTTAAAGTGTTACCTGTCCCCTCCTGCTGCTTTTGTTACCCTTACATTCCACCCAGCCATGAATTCACTCTTGTGAATCTGGTGGTGGAGGGGAAGGGTAAGATGACTGGAGTAGGTCTGCACTGGAATTTTAGTGTTTATTTGCTAGATAATAACTGTGCAGAGTTTCTTATTCATCGTTTTCAGCTAAATGACTGTTTCCTAAAATTATTACGTGTTTGTTTAAAGGGCAGGTTAATTAGTGGGTAGTATTTCTGCCTTTAAAGTTTGGGATAGAGATACTTAACAAACCCAGATATTCACATTTAGGCTGCTGTCTTCAGTAGCTAGCGGTTGTAGGCAGTAAGAGAATCATGACATCAAATAGCAAGGTATTTTCTTTGCTGTGGAAGAGCTGTGCTAATCCCATCCTGTTCTGCAAATCTGCTTTTCCTGGGCAGGAGTATCTAAGCTGTATGGACTTTGGGAAGAGCTTGCCAGAAAGCCCTGGGGTTGGGGATGTGGGATAGAAAAGAGGGTTGGGCTTAGAGGTTGGTATGGAGGAAGTCACATAAAGAATTTCTGCTCCTCTCTGAATTAAACCAGGAGGCACTGATTGCACCCTTTCAGTATTTGCATTCTGCTGGCCGCACCTCCTTTGCCCCCCACAATGCTGCTTTGGGAATGCTCTTTGTTTTCTTTCCTGCCACTGTTGCAGCCTGATTTTAGTTACACCTGCATGAGAGCTTGTCCTCCTCTGTAAGCTCACAGATTCCAAATGCTGGAAATTTTTATGTTCAAGATAGGACCGCCAAAATGAGGCATTTTTCAATTACAGTAAAGTGGCTAAAACGATTGAACTTGAAGGTATGTATAATAAATAAACATATTTCATATTTCTCATAGGGAAATTATATGATTTCCCATAAAAAGCCTTTTCCAAGTTTGAGAGTGTTAATTTTACATTGTTGGCATAGTTTTCAGTTTTGTTATTGGGATTTAAAAAGGCTCTTGTTAGGGATTAGTTTGTCTTCTTAATATATTGGTTGGCCAAAAAGTTTGGATTTTTCTGCAACATCATCTTTTTGGCCAACCCAGTAGAATGCAATTTTAAGTAGCGTAGGTGTGGAGGTAATACTCCTGACTTAAGTAGGGTTGAGCTTTGCTTTCAGTGATGCAGAAGAACGCTTAGGCATGTATAACCTCTGCATTCTGCTTTAGTTTTCAGTATTCCTGTATGGTTAGCATACCTTTTTTGTTTTCAACTACAGTGAATTAACACTCTGTTGTGAATTTTAAGGCATTTTGCGATGACTTTCCTTGAAGTAACTGGAGAATTCCCAGAGGACAGATCTGAAGCTTGATTTGTGTGCTAAAAATGGGTCACAGTTGCATCTAGCTGCTGATTCTGGGAGTAACTGGACTTCAGTAGTGCTACTGGTTTCCTTACTCTTGGCCAGCGTAACATGCTGACAATGGTCCCATCCTGACAGGTTTAGCACAGTGTCCTGAAGTCTCCTTTGATGAGGTGTGGAATACCTCTCCCCTTGTGAAAGCAAAGCAGTTACCTTGAAGGGCAGGTTGGGTTTTTTGGGTGTCTTTTGACTGAACAGTTAATCTCTTACTGCTTAACACCTGTGCTCTCTGCATTCTGGCTTTGTGCTTCTGGGTCTGACACCATCTGTCTCCTGAGTCTGCCCTTTCTCCTGAGACTTTGTTCTTAAGCTGTAATTTTGGAATTGTCCTAAAGCTCAGGAGGTGTTGGAGACCTGTCTGCCTCCCTGGTGTAACTCTGAGTTGACACCAAGCCCAGATGATAGTGTCTCACTGTTTTCACAGACAAGGAGATGTAAGCTGAGAAGGAAAAGGGGTGATTTTCTACAGTGAGGCGATGATAGAGCCAAAATTGGAACCCAGGTCTCTATTTCCAGACAAGTGTTGTTTCTGGAATTCATGCACCTTGTCCTTTGCTATGTAGATCTCTGATGATCTCATCTTACAATTTTCACTTGGTTCCTAAGACTCAATGCTTCCTTTTCCTAGTTTCTCTTTTTCTGTCTGATCTTTTCTTGTCTTGGCACTTACCGCCACCCCCACCCCCCCGCCATGAAGCCCACATTCATTGTGGCTCATTCTACTGCTCATTTCTGTACCCTTTCACAGGGGCCTGTGTATTCCTGTAGCACTGCTTCTCGAGTTTTGGGTTGAACTCTTTATAGTCCTGAGTGTTCTCAAGAACCATGGTTCTGATTAGTCTACTGAATGAGTGTTTTTGTGAGGCATATTAAATGCAGACGATCTCAAAACAGCCAATTTCTTCCCTTTCTTCTCCTCCTGGGGCTAATCTAATTCTGTCCCCTCCAATTACAAGTTTTTTTTTTTTTTTTTTTTTTCTGACTAGATGCTGGTGTCCTCTTGGGGGAAAGAACTGTATTTGGGTGTTTGGTTTTTTTCCCTTTAATTTTTTTTTTTTAACCCCGAAGGCTCCAGTACAGATGGATGCTAGGTAAATAAATACCTATAGGTTTCCTTCAGAAACCTTTTCTCAGCTTCTGTAACAATAAATTCTTGGTGTGATCTAACTCTTGGCCCATGTATCCTTTCATCTGTTCTCCATTCCCATTGCTGCCACTAGTTCAGGTATCCCTTGGGTGAATATTTTCAGTCTGCTTTTCCTGCCTTCCTCCTTAGTTATTCCTGCCTATTCACAGCTACCACTCTTTGTGGAGCTACGCCATACTAATGGCCGTACTGTTCCCCAGACATATCCCTCAGACCCTCGGTCCTTGGGTCTGAATGTGTAGTTGTTATCTCCCAAGCTGACTGGTGAGCTCTGGATCAGAGGGTCTTTTCCTGTATCCTTTCTAACCGCCTGCCCACCCCTCCACGAAGTAACTACTGAGGTGTTACTGATTAAATACCGGAGTTTTAAGATGAAATTGAAACTTCCCGTGGCGCTCTGGGCTTGAGGAGGCTGAACTTGTCTCGGCCGGTCAGGCGCTTAGGCCAGCACCGCCGTCCTGCTGCTCTTCTGCTCCCGGCGCCCTGCCTGAGTTCCCGAGGCTCTCGTAGTGCTAAAGCTGCAGCATGTTTCCGAGGAAGCTGAGAACAGTCTTCCCCTGCCTTGTAAGAGGCTCCCCACAGCATCAGAGTTGTTACAGGGCGTTTCCCTGACCTGCTTTTTCCTGTCCTCCTCTCCTGTGTCTCAGGCTGCCTTGTTGCAGAAGGAAGAGGAGATTTGTAGTTTGGGATCCTGATTTGAGTCCTAGTACCTTGTTAAACATTGGCTTAAGGAAAGATTTTCAGTTCTGCTAAGTGTGTCTTGTAATGAGACTGAGAGAGGCTCCATTCTTGTGATGAACAGAAGAATGAGAAGGCTCTGGGCCATTGGCGTTAGAGGCCCTGTTCTTGCCCTCTCTAGTTGAACTGAGCTTCCTTTTCTGTCCCTCTTCTCTGGCTATTGAAGGAGTGTCGTCCTCCCTGTTCAAAGAGCAGTTTTGTGTCCTGGTGTCCGTCTTCGCTGATACCTTAGGGACCTCTGGGTCGGTTGTCCCTACCACATGGCTCATCTCTGTCTGTAAACATGGTCCTGTCTCTCTTACATTCAGAGAGATGTGAGAGCAGTACATCTTCCTGGTTCAGCAGCCTCCTCCAGCAACCAGCCTCGCTGGCTTTCCTTCGCTTCCTACAGAGTAACCCTCCTCCAGCCCTGACTACTTCACCCTTTAGTCCTCTCTGAAATTCTTGAGCTCTGACATCCTATGAAACTTTTTCTCTCTCACATGCTATTTTGGAACTTTTTGTTTGTTTTACCAAGTTCATTATGCCCTATCGAATCTTATAGATGTTTTCTTGAGCCTTTCAGGATGTTTGCATTCCTTCCGAGATGTTTTTAAAAGATCTTTGAAAAGTGCAAATTTGATCAGCTACTCCATAAGGCAGTGGTTCTCAAGCATTTTCATCTCAGGATTCTTGTACACTTCTTAAAATTATGAGAGCCTCAAGAGCCTTTGTGCATGTCGATCATATCTGCTAATACTTACCTATTAGAAATTTAAACTGAAAATATTTATTTACTAGTTATTAAAAATAACAAATCCATTACATGTTAATAATTATATTTCCCAAAACAAAAAAATGAGAAAAAAGTGAGCATTCGTCTACATTTTTTGCTAATCTCTTTAGTACCTGCTGACTTTTGTTTTCTGCCTCTGTATTTAATCTGTTGCCATGTGTCATTTTAGTTGATATGGGAAATTTTGGTCTCACACAAGTATGTAGTTGGAAGAGGAAGAATTTTGGAGGGTTACTTAATTTTTATTGGAGTGTGTGTGTGTTAGTCAGTTGCTCATTCGTGTTGGGACTCTTTGTGATCCCGTGGACTGCAGCCCGCCACGCTTCTCTGTCCATGGAATTCTCCAGGCAAGAATAGTGGAGGGGATTGCCATTGCCCTCTCCAGAGGAACTTCCCAACTCAAGGATTGAACCCTAGTCTCTTGCATCACAGGCAGGTTTCTTTACCATTTGAGCTATAAGGAAGTCCTTATTGTTGGGATGTAATTATTTTATAATGTTGTGTTTCTGCTGTACAATGAAGTGAATCAGCTAGATGTATCTCCTCCCTCTTGGACATATATATGTGTGTGTGTGTGTGTGTGTGTGTGTATATATATATATATACGTATATCCCCTCCCTCTTGGACCTCCCTCCCACTGTATCCTGATAGGAGAAATATAAAAATTTTGCATATATTTTAAAACCATCAGTATATGTGTGTGCCAAGGAGGAGGAGGCTATATGTGTGTGTTTTGTGTACATGCATAAACAAGGTACCTTTAAAGATGAACTGGGCACACACCGAATTCTTGATCGTGATTGCACCAGTGGAAGAAATGAACAGAACCTGCAAAATAACCCACATTTTTTCACATCAATCTTTAATATCTTAATATTTTAGTTGAAAGTTAGGAATTTTAGTGACACATATTAAGAAGTATCAGTCTGAGGAGGTCTGGAATAATGTAGCTGGTAGGTTAATTGCACTGACAGACCCAATTAAAGGTCTCCCTACATTCATACCTTTTAAACTACCATTTAATACCCCTCCCATCAAGAGGCAGAGTCTGTTTCTCCAGTCCTTGAACTGGGCTGGCCTTGTAACTTGGTTTGTTTAATATGAAACAATGGGTTTAATGTGCTGCTTTTGAGACATGGTTTTAGGAGACCTTGCACACTTCTGCCTTCTTTCAGATGCCTGCATTCAATCACAAGAACAATCCTGAACTAGGTTATTAGGGGATGACAGGCCACGGAGAGCCTAGGTGAGTCAGCCCAGCTGTGGCCATTATAGACCAGCCGATCCTTGCCCCTTATCAAGCTGATAAACCAGCTGACCACTGTGAAAATAGGACCCCAGACCCAAAATAGAGTTTCTTATGCTAAGTTCCATGCCATCAAACCAAGACTTAATTACAGTTTCAGTTCTCCCAGAAATGGAATGGGAAATCAGTCAATCAGGTAATTCCTGATGAGCACTGGTTATGTAAGTGACCTGATTGACCTCTGCCATCTCCTAAAAGCCACTAAACTTATAATAACCAACTTGCTTTCCTGTCTTGTAGAACTTCCTTGTTCCTGCTCTCTTCTGCTATTACGGTCTTTCATTTTGTTCAGCAAAAGATAGAAAGAGTTCCTATCTATCTGCTAGATTGCATGCTGCCCAATTCAAATCAATTTTGTTAAAATATGCTCCCTGGGATTTCTTTGGAAGGAATGATGCTAAAGCTGAAACTCCAGTACTTTGGCCACCTCATGCGAAGAGTTGACTCACTGGAAAAGACTCTGATGCTGGGAGGGATTGGGGGCAGGAGGAGAAGGGGACGACCGAGGATGAGATGGCTGGATGGCATCACTGACTCGTTGGATGTGAGTCTGAGTGATCTCTGAGAGATGGTGATGAACAGGGAGGCCTGGCGTGCTGCGATTCATGGGGTTGCAAAGAGTCGGACACGACTGAGCGACTGAACTGAACTGAGAGATGATCTGGCGTAACATTTACAGGACTGTGTATGTTATAGGCAAATACTACATCATTTTATGTAGGGAACTAGAGTATCTGCATTTTGGTATCCACAGTGGTCCTGGAACCCATGTCCCTTGAACCCTGAAGAATGACTTTGACCTTAAAGAAATTACCACTTCGTGGCACCAATAACCGTAATTATCTGAAAAGGCTATTAATATTTCTCTTCTTCCAAAAAAGACCCATGGAACAATCCCAAAACAAATTGGAAAATGGTAGTAGAAACATACATGTCAACATTTACCTTGAACGTAAATGGATTAAATGCTCCAACCAAAAGATACAGACTGGCTGAATGGATACAAAAATAACACCTGTATATATGCTATCTACAAGAGATCTACTTCAGACCTACGGACACATACAGACTTAAACTGAGGGGGTGGAAAAAGAGATATTCCATGCAAATGGAAATCCAAACAAAGCTGGAGTAGCAATATTCATATCAGATTAATAAACTTTAAAAACTGCTTCAAGGCACAAAGAAGGTCCCTACATTAACAGCAAAGGATCAATTCAAGAAGAAGATATAACAAATATTCATGCACTCAACATAGGAGCATCTGAATACATAAGGCAAATGCTAACAACAATAAAAGGGGAAATCAACAGTAATACAGTAACAGTGGGGGACTTTTAACACCCCACTTATATCAATGAGCAGATAATCCACACAGAAAATAAGGAAACACAAGCTTTAAATGACACAACAGACCAGATAGTCTTAACTGATATTTATAAGACATTCCACCTGAAAGCAGCAGAATACACTTTTTTCTCAATTGCACATTGAACATTCTCCAGGACAGACCACATCTTGGGTCACAAATCAAGTCTTGGGAAACTTAAGAAAACTAAAATCATATCAAGCATTTTTCCAACCACAATACTATGATATTAGAAATCAATTACAGGGAAAAAAATGTAAAAAGCACAAGCACATGGAGGCTAAACAATATACCACTAAAAAACCAAGGGATCACTGAAAAGATCATTTCCTCTCTTACATTCCTATACACTAACAACACAAGACCAGAATGAGAAATTAAGGAAACAATCCCATTTACTACTACAACGAAAAGAATAAAATATCTAAAAATAAACCTACATAAGGAGACAAAAAATCTCTACTCAGAAAAGTAGAGTAGTAAAACGCTACCTTTTTCTAGTGTAAAAAACTTTCTTTTTACAACTACCTTTTAAACAAGTAGTTTAAAAAAAACTACCAAAAGCAGAAAAGTAAAACACTGATGAAAAAAATTAAAAAATGACAGAAACAGATAAAGAGATATACCATGTTTTGGGACTGGAAGAATCAATACTGTCAAAATGACTATGCTAACTAAAGCAATACAGATTCAACGCAATCTCTATCAAACTACCAATGACATTTTCCCCAGAATAAAAGACTTTACAACTTGTTAAAAAACACAAAGACCCCAAATAGCCAAAGCAATCTTGAGAAAGAAAAACAGAGCTGGCAGAATCAGCAACCCTGATGTCTGACTATACCACATACCACAAAGCTACACTAATCAAGACAGCATGGTACTGGCACAAAAACAAAAACAAAGATGAATGGTACAGGATAGAAAGCCCAGAGATAAATCCTCAAGATGTGTATAAGAGACAGCCATGTAGGTCATCACAGGGCACCGAGCTGAGCTCCCTGTTGCTTTCTAGCAGCTTCGCACTAGCCACCTGTTCTACATGTGGTCGTTTACAAGCATCAGTGATACTCTCTCAATTTGTCCCTCCCTCCCCTTCTCCCCCGCCTGTGTCTACATGTCTATCCTCTTCATCTGCATCTCTGTTCCTCCTCAGCAAATAGGTGCATCTGTACCATTTTTCTAGATTCCGCATATATGTTAGTATACAATATTTGTTTTTCTCTTTCACTTTGTATGACAGATTCTAGATCCATTCATGTCTCTACAAATGACCCAATTTCATTCCTTTTTATGCCTGAGTAATATTCCATTGTAAATATGTACCACATCTTCATTTATCTGTGAATAGGCATCTAGGTTCCCTGGAGAAGGGAATGGCAGTCTACTCCAGTATTCTTGCCTGGAGAATTCCATGGATAGAGGACCCTGGCAGGCTGTAGTTCATAGGATCGCAAGAGTTGGACATGACTTAGCACTTTTTTTTTTTCTATGGTAGTTATATTTTTAGTTTAGGTTTTTTTTCTTAAGGAATTTCAGTACTGTTCTCCATAGTGGGTGTGTCAGTTTACATTTACCAGTGGTGTAGGAATGTTCCTTTTTTTCACACCTTCTTGAGCATTTGTTATTTGTAGATTTTTTGATGATGGCTATTCTGACCTGTGTGAGGTGATACCTCATTGTAGTTTTGATTTGCATTTCCCTAAAAATTAGTGATGTTGAATATCTATCCATGTGCCTCTTGGCTGTCTGAATGTCTTATCTGGAGAAATGTCTATTTAGGTCTTCCGCCCACTTTTTGATTGGGTTCTTTGTTTTAGTATTGAGCTACATGAGCTGCTTGTATTTTGGAGATAAATCTTTGTCAGTTGCTTTGTTTGCAGATATTTTCAAATATTTGCAAATGAGTCTTTTTCCCATTCTGAGGGTTGTCTTTTCATATTGTTTGTGGTTTCTTTTCTGTGCAGAAGCTTTTAAGTTTAATTAGGTCCCTTTGTTTTGTTTTTATTTTCATTAGGAGGTGGGTCAAAAAAGATCTCGCTGAGGTTTTTGTCAGTGTTTTTCCTATGTTTGCCTCTAAAAATTTTACAGTGTCTAGCCTTATATTTAGTTCTTTAATGCATTTTGAGTTTATTTTTGTATGGTTGGGGAGTGTTCTAATTTCATTCTTTTACATGTAGCTGTCCAGTTTTCTAAGTACCACTTACTGAAGAGACTGTCTTGTCTTCATTGTGTATTCTTGTCTCCTTGTTGTAGATCAGGTAAGCATAGGTGTGAGGATTTATCTCTGGGCTTTCTATCCTGTACCATTCATCTTTGTTTTTGTTTTTGTGCCAGTACCATGCTGTCTTGATTAGTGTAGCTTTGTGGTATGTGGTATAGTCAGACATCAGGGTTGCTGATTCTGCCAGCTCTGTTTTTCTTTCTCAAGATTGCTTTGGCTATTTGGGGTCTTTGTGTTTTTTAACAAGTTGTAAAGTCTTTTATTCTGGGGAAAATGTCATTGGTAGTTTGATAGAGATTGCGTTGAATCTGTATTGCTTTAGTTAGCATAGTCATTTTGACAGTATTGATTCTTCCAGTCCCAAAACATGGTATATCTCTTTATCTGTTTCTGTCATTTTTTAATTTTTTTCATCAGTGTTTTACTTTTCTGCTTTTGGTAGTTTTTTTTAAACTACTTGTTTAAAAGGTAGTTGTAAAAAGAAAGTTTTTTACACTAGAAAAAGGTAGCGTTTTACTACTCTACTTTTCTGAGTAGAGATTTTTTGTCTCCTTATGTAGGTTTATTTTTAGATATTTTATTCTTTTCGTTGTAGTAGTAAATGGGATTGTTTCCTTAATTTCTCATTCTGGTCTTGTGTTGTTAGTGTATAGGAATGTAAGAGAGGAAATGATCTTTTCAGTGATCCCTTGGTTTTTTAGTGGTATATTGTTTAGCCTCCATGTGCTTGTGCTTTTTACATTTTTTTCCCTGTAATTGATTTCTAATATCATAGTATTGTGGTTGGAAAAATGCTTGATATGATTTTAGTTTTCTTAAGTTTCCCAAGACTTGATTTGTGACCCAAGATGTGGTCTGTCCTGGAGAATGTTCAATGTGCAATTGAGAAAAAAGTGTATTCTGCTGCTTTCAGGTGGAATGTCTTATAAATATCAGTTAAGACTATCTGGTCTGTTGTGTCATTTAAAGCTTGTGTTTCCTTATTTTCTGTGTGGATTATCTGCTCATTGATATAAGTGGGGTGTTAAAAGTCCCCCACTGTTACTGTATTACTGTTGATTTCCCCTTTTATTGTTGTTAGCATTTGCCTTATGTATTCAGATGCTCCTATGTTGAGTGCATGAATATTTGTTATATCTTCTTCTTGAATTGATCCTTTGCTGTTAATGTAGGGACCTTCTTTGTGCCTTGAAGCAGTTTTTAAAGTTTATTAATCTGATATGAATATTGCTACTCCAGCTTTGTTTGGATTTCCATTTGCATGGAATATCTCTTTTTCCACCCCCTCAGTTTAAGTCTGTATGTGTCCGTAGGTCTGAAGTAGATCTCTTGTAGATAGCATATATACAGGTGTTATTTTTGTATCCATTCAGCCAGTCTGTATCTTTTGGTTGGAGCATTTAATCCATTTACGTTCAAGGTAAATGTTGACATGTATGTTTCTACTACCATTTTCCAATTTGTTTTGGGATTGTTCCATGGGTCTTTTTTGGAAGAAGAGAAATATTAATAGCCTTTTCAGATAATTACGGTTATTGGTGCCACGAAGTGGTAATTTCTTTAAGGTCAAAGTCATTCTTCAGGGTTCAAGGGACATGGGTTCCAGGACCACTGTGGATACCAAAATGCAGATACTCTAGTTCCCTACATAAAATGATGTAGTATTTGCCTATAACATACACAGTCCTGTAAATGTTACGCCAGATCATCTCTCAGTTCAGTTCAGTCGCTCAGTCGTGTCCGACTCTTTGCAACCCCATGAATCGCAGCACGCCAGGCCTCCCTGTTCATCACCATCTCTCAGAGATCACTCAGACTCACATCCAACGAGTCAGTGATGCCATCCAGCCATCTCATCCTCGGTCGTCCCCTTCTCCTCCTGCCCCCAATCCCTCCCAGCATCAGAGTCTTTTCCAGTGAGTCA
>SJYT01034753.1:357840-459062 GCA_006410635.1 Cephalophus harveyi | reverse complement strand
CCAGTACTTTGGCCACCTCATGCGAAGAGTTGACTCATTGGAAAAGACTCTGATGCTGGGAGGGATTGGGGGCAGGAGGAGAAGGGGACGACAGAGGATGAGATGGCTGGATGGCATCACCGACTTGATGGACATGAGTCTGAGTGAATTCCGGGAGTTGGTGATGGACAGGGAGGCCTAGTATGCTGTGATTCAAGGGGTCACAAAGAGTCGGACACGACTGAGCAACTGAACTAAGATGAGTGCAGTTGTGCAGTAGTTTGAACATTCGCTGACCTTGCCTTTCTTTGGGATTGGATTGAAAACTTTTCCAGTCCTGTGGCCACTGCTGAGTTTTCCAAATTTGATGGCATTTTGAGTGCAGCACTTCCACAGCATCATCTTTTAGGATTTGAAGTAGTTCCATTGGAATTCCATCACCTCCACTAGCTTTGTTCGTAGTGAGTGATGCTTCTTTAAAGCCCGCCTGACTTCACATTCCAGGATGTCTGGCTGTTGGTGAGTGGGCACACCATTGTGATTATCTGGGTTGTGAAGATCTTTTTTGTATAGTTCTGTGTATTCTTGCCACCTCTTCTTAATATCTTCTGCTTCTGTTAGGTCTATACCATTTCTGTCCTTTATTGTGCCCATCTTTGCATGAAATATTCCCTTGGTATCTCTGATTTTCTTGAAGAGATCTCTAGTTTTTTGCATTCTATTTTCCTCTATTCCTTTGCATTGATCACTTTGGAATGCCTTTTTTTTTTTTTTTTTAATCTCTTCTTGCTGTTCTTTGGAACTCTGCATTCAGATGGGTATATCTTTCCTTTTCTCCTTTGCCTTTCACTTCTCTTTTTTTCTCAGCCATTTGTAAGGCCTCCTCAGACAACCATTTTGCCTTTTTGCATTTCTTCTTGGGGATGGTTTTGATCACCACCTCCTGTACAGTGTTACAAACCTCCATCCATAGTTCTTCAGGTACTCTTATCAGATCTAATCCCTTGAATCTGTTTGTCACTTCCACCGTATAATCGTAAGGGATTTGGTTTAGGTCATACCTGTATGGTCTAGTGGTTTTCCCTACTTTCTTCAATTTACTCTGAATTTTTACCTACCTATCTACTACTCTTGTAGTTGTTATATGTATGTAGTATTAGGCTTATGTACATGCTAAATCACTGCAGTCATGTCTGATTCTTTGCAGCCCTATGGATTGTAGCCCACCAGGCTCCTCTGTCCATGGGATTCTCCAGACATGACTACTGGAGTGGGTTGCTGTGCCCTCCTCCAAGGGATCTTCCTGAACCAGGGATCGAACCCACGTTTCTTATATCTCATGCACTGGAAGGCAGGTTCTTTATGACTAGCGCCACCTGGGAAGCCCAGGCTTACAGTGTAGCGTATAACTTGTTTATGTGCTTATGTTCCCACTGGACTAATTTCTTGGGAGCTGGGGTTGTCTTACTTATCCTCTGTCCCCAGAATGGCTCCAGGTGTGTGAGAATGAAATCAGTAATTGTAATTTCTGGGTTCCTAGGCATCAGGTCATATTGTTCATGGGTTCCTTGTTTTTCATTCACATGGAATTGTCTCTGCTCCAAGCTTAAAATTGCAAGTCCTGAAATGAGTGGCCAAGAGCTTTGACAGTTTGATCTTGTCTTATCATTTAATAAAGAAATTACAACTTACAGAGGTTGTGATGCAGTTGGTAAAAATACCTATGAAAGGATGATATGGGTTTGCCTTTTCTGTGGTATCTGTATTGAGTGCCTGCAAATTTAGCAGATACTATGTTGGGTTCTGCTTTGATAAAGGCCTTAAAAGAGCCTACAGTTTATCAAATGCATTGCTGACAATGCATACAGCAAAGTTTGACAGATGTGACAGGAGCTACAATTATAGTAACTGTGTATTCTTGAGCAGTTTTGCTATTAAATATTTCCTTAGTGTTCTCATAAGCCTGTCCTTGAAATTGTAGTATTTCCTTTTTCAGACTGAATTTTTAGAGCAAAAGGAATATTGGGCTTTAAATGCATCCTGTAGAAAGTGAAGGGTAATCAGAAAAATAAAGGGAGAACCAGGAAGGAGAAAGTGGTTCCTCAATTAAATGAGTAGAGAGTAGCTGAGGATCAGATCCCCAGAGATGCAAGGTAAAATAGATTTGAAGTATGGGTTGAGTTTGGCAACTCAAGTGATGAAGCACAGTTGTCTGGTGTCTTTTGAAGCGGGAGAGGGACATGCTGGCAGGGTATTGTGGGTTGAGAGGAAGGATGAACAAGAGGTTAAGAAATAGACATATTTTCTAGATGATAGAGCAAAAGAAAGAAAACAGTGGTTTAAGAGAGTGTTTAAGTCAAGGAAGATGTGTTTTTTTGTTGTGTTTTAAGATGAGAGAGCTTTGGGTATACTTAACAGACTGATGGGAAGGAGCCAGTGGGGGAGAGAGAGGGAAGTAAGATCATTAATGAAGAGGAGGGGGTCTTTTGAGTCTTGTGTCTGGTAATGGGTTCACTCTCTCTCTCTGGATGGATTCAGTTTCTCTCTCTGCAGGTAAGGACCTGCTGCCATTTCTCCTTCATTCCTGGCAAACCTCCCTGCCCAGTCTGGCCTGCCTTTCCTTTCCTTGAATTTGCTGTGTTCTGTATCCTCTCTGTGCTTGTTCTCTGCCTGTCTGTTATGTTCTTCTCAGACTTGCTTATTGAAATTCTGCTTTTTCATTATTCTTCAATTTAAAAGCCTGAGTTGTCAAACAATTCCAGATACCTTAATATGCTCCTCTCTTCTGCAGTGTTTTGTACAAACTTGTCTTCATTTCCACTTACCTAGATGACTTTTATTCTTTTCTCCCTCTTATCTAGTTCTCCCCAGGGCCCAGATTATGTTTTATTTATCTGTGTAATTTCAACATCTGATGTAGCAGTTTTTTTTAGTATTTGTGAAATACTGAGCTATGCTAAGCTGTTATTTCGTTGGTCAGAAAAGGGAAGATATTGACAGTTTCCTATGGATCAAGCTAATACATTTTTATTCCTTACATTCTTGCACAGAAAACTTGAGGTGAAAGTTCAGTTAAGAATGGACAAGAACCAAAGAGAAAGTTTAGAGAAGCATTTCTTAACAACTGTCTAGTCATATTGAAATTCAACCAAAACTGGCTTCGAGTGACCGGTGACAAAAGCAAACGTGGAAACTTGGCTAGATTTACATTTTCCCGTAAAGAATGAATGTAAAGAATGAATGTAAAGAAGATATATCAGTTCCTCAGAGGAAACTGGCATTTCTTGATCTTGGTCTGAGTGACACTTTTCTGAGTGGGTGGTCATGTAAGTGTTGTTCAAATTGTTGTAGACAACATCCTTAAAATACTGAGTGTAAGTGCTGAAGAGGTTTTATTCAGCTTTATCATTACTTACTAAAAACTAAAATCAGATTGCCAAACTACCTCTCAGAGCCAGTGTTTTGGGGCTAAGTATATTACTTTCTACTACTGTATAATAAGTTTAAAAAAATGTTGAAGACTAGCGCTCTTTTTCTTCTTTAACTTTTTATTTTGTACTGGGGTATAGCCAGTCAACAATGTTGTGATAGTTTCAGGTGAACAGCAAAGGGACTTGGCCATACATTACACTTGTATCCATTCTCCCCCAGATTCCCCTCCCATCTAGGCTGCGACGTAACATTGAACAGCGTTCCCTGTGCTATACTGTAGGTCCTTGTTGGTTATCCATTTTAAATAGAGCAGTGTGTACATATCAATCCCACTTAACCACAAGTTCGTTCTGAGTCTTGAGTCTCCTCCTGTTTTGTAAGTAAGTTCATTTGTATCATTTCCTTTTGGATTCCACATTTAAGGGATGTCCTATGTTTCTCCCTGTCAGGCGGTTCACTCAGGGTGACAGTCTCTACATCCATCCAGGTTGCTGCAAATGGCATTATTTCATTCTTTTTAATGGTTGAGTAATGTTTCGTTGTATATATGCACCCCATCTTAAACCATCTACTCTTCGGCTGTGATGGGTCTTCATTCCTGCATGGTGGCTTTCTCTGGGTGTGGCGCGTGGGGCTGCTCTCTGTGGTGGCTTCACTCTTGTTACAGAGCGTAGGCTCCAGGCACTCAGACTCAGCAGTGCTGGAGCATAGGCCTAGTCGCTCTGCAGCATGTGGAATCTTCCTGGACCAGGGATTGAACCGGTGTCCTCTTCATTGCAAGGCAGATTCTTAACCACTGGACCACCAGGGACATCCCTGTACCACATCATCTTTATCCATTCCTCTGTTAATGGACATTTAGGTTGCTTCCATATCTTGGCTGTTGTAAACAGTACTGCAACGAACATTGGGAGCATGTATCCTTTTGGATCATGTTTTTCTCCGGATATATGCACAAGAGTGGGATGACAGGGTCATGTGGTTGCTCTGCTTTTAGCTTTTTAAGGAACCTTGAAAAACCATACTGTTCCATAGTGACTGTATCAGTTTGCATTCTCACCAACTGTATAGGCAGCTTCCCTTCTCTTCACACCCTCTCCAACATTTATTGTTTATGGATTTTTTGATGACAGCCATTCTGACTGGTGTGAGCTGCTCTCTCATTGTAGTTTTGATCTGCATTTCTTTAATAATGAATGATGTTGAACATCTTTTCATGTGCCTCTTGGCCATCTGTATGTCTTCCTTGGAGAAATGTCTGTTTAGGTCTTCTGCCCATGTTTTGATTGGGTTGCTTGCTTTGATGGTGTTAAGCATCTTGAGCTGTTTGTAAATTTTGGAGACTAATCTCTTGTCAGTCACATCATTTACAAATATTTTTTCCCAATCTGTGGGTTGTTTTTTGTTTGCTTATTGCTTTAGTAGGTCCCATTTGCTTATTTTTGTTTCATTATTCTGGGAGACAATAAAAAAAAGATATTGTTTTGATTTATATCAGAGAGTATTCTGCCTATGTTTTTCTCTAGTAGAAGTTTTATAGTGTCTGGTCTCACTTTTAGGTCTTTAATCCATTTTGAGCTTATTTTTGTGTATGGTGTTAAAGGATGATATCTAGTTTAATTTTTGTACATGAGGCTGTCCAGTTTTCTCAATCCCATTTGTTAAACAGACTTAAAGACCAGGGCTTTTAACTAAAAAATAAGTGATTAATTAGAAAATTTTATTCTCAGCAAAATTTTTAGGATGAACAATTTTGCCAGGGGCCTTGGTGGATTCCTGTTCATGGAATCCCATGCTAAAATTCCCATCAGGAGATAAACTGTGTGCCATTCAGTCAGTCTTCTGTAAATCTTTCACCTGGCTTTTGAAGACTCCATAACAGATGATTAACAGTAATAGTCTTGAAGTGGTCTGCAGTGTAGATATTTTTTGTTGTTGATTAAAGACAATAAAAATAAACCAGGGATGGTAAAGTTGGCATTCATTTATGACAATTAAATATTCCCAAACCAGGATTTTGACCTAAAATAGTGGCCATTTCATCGCCATGTTGTTTGTGGGTTATACGGTATGTGAAAGCAAGGCTGGGGGTTTCCAAATAGGGCAAGTCTAGATTTATAATGGCATACAAATAGGCATAGCATTTTGGGATCTTAGTCTTGAACAGGCAAACATAGCTGCATGGTGAGGGGTCAGATTTTAAAGTATTATGAGTAGTAGTTTCAAGCCAGAAAGGCAAAAAACCTCCAATTATGTGCTGTAGGCTTCTTGGTGAACTTGACTAGGATAAATTGGAAGAATACTTTCTGAATAACTGTGATGGAGTTGGGGGACATTTGTCCCTAATAAGTTTGAGCGTTTTCAGGTACTTTATATATTTCTCATTATCACAGAATCTGCAAATAGGTAGCACTCCACTCTTATCCCTGAGCCAGTGGAAGCTAGAGAAGATACTAAAGCAGTAAACTTAGTGTTTGTGTTCCAGGGGCTTTCTTTCTGCTTTTCAAAACAGTGATTCACAGTTTGGGGGAGGATTCTTCCTTTGTGGAAAAGGGAAATGATTTTTTCAGATGGTAGGCTCTTTACCATCACCCCTTCCAGTTGATTATTGCTAGAGAAAGCCACTGTTTAATGATGGGGGGTGTGAGCCCCTTTCTGTTGAAGAGGAGAAAACTGTGACCTGCCGTAAAATAGCTTCTATTAGTAGAAATTCCTAGTGAACCATTTTTTTTTCCGATATAGGTAAATGTAACTATCAATAGTTTTATCTATTGATAAAGTAGTACTGATAAACAGAAGTACTGTTTTTAAAAAATTTTTCTTGGAGTATAGTTGATCTGCAATGTTGTGTGTTTTTAAGATTCTTTTCCCATATTGGTCATTACAGAGTATTGAGTTCTGTGCCATACAGTAAGCCCTTATTATTTATCTATAGTAGTGTGTATATGACAATCCCAGTCTCCCAGTTTATCCCTTCCACAATCACTTCCTGGTAACCATAAATTTGTTTCCTACATTTGTAACTCAGTCTCTGTTTAACAACATTTGTACCCCCCCTTTTTTTTTTTTTAACATTTCACATATAAGCAATATCATATGATATATGTCTTCCTCTATCTTACTGTCTCAGTATGACAATCTCTGGGTCCATCCATGTTGCTGCAAATGGCAGTATTTCATTCTTTTTATGGCTGAGTTAATACTCCATTGTGTATATGTACCACATCTTTATCCGTTCTTCTGTTGATGGACATTTAGGTCGCTTCCATATCCTGGCTGTTGTGAAGAGTGCTGCAGTGAACGTTGGGGTGCATGTATGTGTCTTTTTGAATTAAGACTTTCTCTGGATATATGTCTAGAGAGGGATTGCTGAATCATATGGTAGCTCTATTTTTAGTTTTTTAAAGAATCTCCATACTAGTCTTCATAGTGGTTGTAGCAGTTTATATTCCCTCCAACAGTGTAGAAGGGTTGTCTTTTCTCCACACACTCACTCTCTAGCATTTATTATTTGTAGATCTTTTGATTGATGGCCATCCTGACTGGTGTGGGGTGATACCTCATTGTATATTATTTTGATTTGTCTCTAATAATTATTGATGCTGAGCGTCTTTTCATGTGCTTTTTAACCACCTGTATGTCTTCTTGAAGAAATGTTTATTTGATATTGAGCTGCATGAGCTGTTTGTATATTTTGGAAATTAATGCTTTGTTTTTCTTTGTTTGCAAATATTTTCTCCCATTCTTAGGGTTGTCTTTTCATCTTGTTTATAGTTTCCTTTGCTCTGCAAAAGCTTTTAAGTTGATCCCATTTGTTTGTTTTTGTTTTTATTTCCATTTCTCTAGGAGATGTGTCAAAGAGAATCTTGCTGCAGCATTTTATGTCAGCGTTCTATGTTTTCCTCTAAGAGTTTTATGGTTTCTGGCCTTATATAAGGTCTTTAATCCATTTTGAGTTTATCTTTGTGTATGGTGTTCCAAGTGTTTTAATTTCATTCTTTTACGTGTAGCTGTCCAGTTTTCCCAGCACCACTTATTATTGAAGTGACTGTCTCTTCTCCATTGTATATTCTTGCCTCCTTTATCATCGATTAGGTGACCATAGGTGTGTGGGTTTATCTCTGGGCTTTTGTCTATATTCTGCTCCATTTAACTATATTTCTGTTCTTGTGTCAATATCATACTGTCTTGATTACTGTAGCTTTGTAGCCAGGGAGCCTAATTCTTCCAGCTCCATTTTTCTTAAGATTGCTTTGGCTCTTTGGGATCTTTTGTGTTTCCATACATATTTAAAAAATTTTTGTTCTCGTTCTGTGAAAATGCAATTGGTAGTTTGATGGGGGTTCCATTGAGTCTATAGACTGCTTTGGGTAGTAGAGTTATTTTGACAATATTCTTCCAATCCAAGAATGTGGTACATCTCCCTATCTGTGTCATCTTTGATTTCTTCCATCCATATGTTATCGTTTTCAGAGTACAGATCTTTTGTCTCCTTAGGCAGGTCTGTTCTTTGGCATTTTACTCTTTTTGATGCAGCAGTAAATAGGATTGTTTCCTTGATGTCTCTTGTCTTCTGTTAGTGTATAGGAATGCAGTAGATTTCTGTGCATTAATTTTGTATCCTGCAGTTTTACCAGATTTATTGATGAGCTCTAGTAGTGTTCGGAGAAGGCAATGACACCCCACTCCAGTGCTCTTGCCTGGAAAATCCCATGGACAGAGGAGCCTGGTGGGCTGCAGTCCATGGGGTCGCTAGGAGTTGGACACGACTGAGCGATGTCACTTTCACTTTTCACTTTCATGCATTGGAGAAGGAGATGGCAACCCACTCCAGTGTTCTTGCCTGGAGAATCCCAGGGATGGGGGAGCCTGGTGGGCTGCCGTCTATGGGGTCGCACAGAGTTGGACACGACTGAAGCGACTTAGCAGCAGCAGCAGCAGCAGTAGTGTTCTGGTATCATCTTTAGGATTTTCTATGTATAGTATCGTATCATCTGCAAACAGGGACAATTTTACTTCTTTTCCAGTTTGGAGTGTTTTTATTTTTCTTCTGTGACTGCCATGGTTAGGACTTATAAAACTTTGTTGAATAATAGTGGCAAGAGTGGAATCTTTGTCTTGTTCCTGTTCTTAAAGGCAATGCTTTCAGTTTTTCACCATTGAGAATGATGTTTGCTGTGAGTTGGTCATATATGGCCTTCATTAAATTGAGGTAGGTTCCCTCTAAGCTCACTTTCTGGAAAGTTTTTATCATAAATGCATGTTGAATTTTGTCAGTAGCTTTTTCTACATCTGTTGAAATGATCACATGGTTTTTATTCTTCATTTTGTTGATATATTTCACAGTGATTTGCAGATATTGAAAAATCTTTTTCTCTCAGGGGTAAATTCCACTTGATCATGCTGTATGATTCTTTTAATGTGTTGTTGAATTCATTTTGCTAGTATTTTGTCAAGGCTTTTTGCACCTATGTTCATCAATGGCACTGGTTTGTAATTTTTTTTTTTGTGATACCTTTGTCTGTTTTGGTATTAGGGTGATAGTGAATGAGCTTTGGAGTGTTCCTTCTTCTGCAGTTTTTTGGAAGAGTTTCAAAAAGGCACCTGTTAGCTTTTCTCTAAATGTTTGATAGAATTTGCCTGTGAAGCCATCTGGTCCTTAACTTTTGTTTGTTGAAAGATTTTTAATAATTGTTTCAATTTCACTACTTGTGATTGATCTGTCCATATTTTGTTTCTTCCTGGTTCAGTCTTGGGAGGTTATACCTTTCTAAGAATTTTTCCAGTTCTTCCAGGTTGTCAGTTTTATTGGTATATAGTTGCTTGTAGTAGTCTGTTATGATTCCTTGTATATCTGTGGTGTTAGCTGTAACTTCCCCTTTTTCATTTCTAATTTTACTGATTTGAATCCTCCCTTTTTATTTTGACAAGTCTGGCTGAAGGTTTATCAATGTTTATCTCCTCAAAGAACTAGCTTTTAGTTTCTTTGACACTTGCTATTTATTTTCTTTCTCTCTATTTCATTTATTTCTACTCTGATCTTAAATGTTTTCTTTACTTCTACTGTCTTTGGGTTTTGTTTTCCTTTCTCTGGTTGCTTTAGGTGTGAAGACAGAGAATTACTGTTTTCTTTTCTAGCCCTACCAAGTAATCCTTCCTATTGACCCATGATTCTCAGTAGTATTAAGGTTTGTGTTCTCTTTTGAATCTGTAATGTGTTTTTAAAGCTTGCTTTCCTGCCTATAGTGAAAGAAAGTTCAAAAAGAGCTGCAAGTAATCTCACTGCATGGCAAAAGTGCCACAAATAACAGTGAAATCTATCAGGCAGTAGTAGAAAATCAAGGGAAGATACCCATTTTTGGTTATGGTAAAACATGGATATGAACTTCAGACCTATAAATTGATCAGAGTTAAGATAGATTATGCAGAGTAATGGGCCTGTTAAGGGTAGGGATGTATAAAAGGTTTCTGTTTAAAAAATGAGAAACTAAGAATTATATAACTGGATCATTTTAAAAGGATCACTGTATTCTGTGGTAGGTTCAGCTTTTGGGCAGTTTGATTTTTTTTTTTTTTTTTATCATGTCTTTAGTCTTTTTTAATTAAGTTTTTAAATTTTTATTTACACCATGCGGGTGGCATGCAGGATCTCAGTTCCCTTACAATGGATCAAACCCTTACTCCCTGCAGTGGAAGTGCAAATTCTTACTGGACCACCAGGGAGGTTCCTAATTAAGCTTTTGAAATCAAATGATTAGAGAAATTAGGCATGGAAGGGCCTGGGGTCTTCAAAGGAATGATTGATATAGGTTTTTAGTTCATTTTTCTCCTTTTAATGAGCAGGTAGGTTCTTTTCTTCAAGGATCCTTGTGGCGGCTTCTAACCCCTTGGCATAATAATAACACTACTGAGAGCCAGCGTTTATTTATTTGCCACATAGTTATGTGCCAGGTACTGTGTGAACCACTTTATGTGTATTAATTCACAAAAAGCCCTCTGAGATAGTATTGTTACTTTTATCCCTGTTGTACACCTGGGGAGAGTGATACATCTGTTCCCCAGTGGATGTTGCTGGTTTAATCTGCCTATCCTTAGAATGCTACTGTGGATAGCAGGCAGTTGGTTAATGTATGTTAGACAGTGAATGAATGAAGCATGTAGGCTTAAGGTATGCACATTGGTTATAAATCCTTGTGTCTTAGCCTTTGTAAAGTTGAATATTAATCTTAGAAATCTGCAGTTGTGAAAATGGCCTGTGTCAGTGGGTTTAACCATTCTCAATGGCACCTCCCTGGATTGCTAGGGAAACACAACTGTGTTCTGGTTATCTTCACAGTTTGCAAAGAATACCAACCAGTCTTTCAAGAGCTTGAAAATGATGTGGAATTCAGGTTTGTCCCTTTAAGGCCATGCTGCAGAGTTTATAAAGTCTTAAATATTTCTGGAAATTCTCATGCTTACACCTGGATTTTAATAAGTTACGCAGAATAACACCAGGCTTTAAAAATTTTGTTTTGACGTGTTCAGCTATAGGGTCTTAGTTTCTAGTTTCTTTTGTTGTTGTTTGTTAGTGGCTAAGTTGTCCAATACCTTGCGACCCCGTGGACGGTAGCCTGCCAGGCTCATCTGTCCAGGCAAAAATACTGGAGTGAGTTGCCATTTCCTACTCCAGAGGATCTTCCCTACCCAGAATAGAACCTGAATCTTCTGCCTTGCAGGCAGATTCTTTACCACTGAGCCAGCAGGGAAGCCCTACTAGTTTCATTGCTTGGACTTCTGTTGCTGTTTGTTTGTTTTTGTATGTTCCCCAAGGTAATTGGAAATGATAGAAGCGATGAGTCTGACTCCCTTTAGAAGATTGAGTTTGTCAGCCAGTATTTCTTTGCTTACATATTGGTTGTGGTGAGTGAGGGAGATCGAACAGAGAAGAATGGTCCCTAGATTTCTGTCTCAGGCACCTGGAGGATGGTGGTCTTATTGACTGAGAGAACACCCAAGAATCACTTGTGTAGGGGGTTCAGTTCACTTTTAAGTACCTGGGAGTCTGTTTTTCATTCAGTGATGTCTTACATGAGTTGTGTGCATTTTTAATGACCACATAGATTGTATCAATTATTTTAACAACCCTTTGGGTGGTTTTTGTACCACTCTTGATCCCGCCCAAGTCTTTTCCTGTAGGTATATCTTAAAATGTAAAAATAGCAGCTACCATATGCCAGCACCATGCTAAGTACTGTATACATCCCATCAAAAGGTTGGTAGGTACTCTTCCCCATTTCACAAGTGGGGACTGTAGCACAGAGATTAGTAACTGCCAATAAATGGCAGAATCAAACTTTTGAAACAACTATATTAATATATAATTTACATAATTGTAAGATTCACTTTTCAAAGTACAATTCATTGACCTTTAGTATATTTATAGAATTTTGCAACCCTCACCATGATCTAATTTTAGAATATTTTCATCATTTGAAAAAAGAAACCTTGTATCCTTTAGACACAACTGGCTAACCACCTCCCCACCTCCCTAGTTGAAGGCAGCTAATCTGCTTTAGATTACCTGTTCTGCACATTTCATATAATTGGGCTCATACAGTATGTGGTCTTGTGTGACTGGTTTCTTTCACCTCATGTTTTTGAGATTTACCCATATTGTAGTATATATCAGTACTTCATTCTTTTATTGCCACGTAATCTACTGTATAGGTAGATTCACAGTTTGAACCAGATGTGTCTGGTTCTTAAAGCTCATGTTGCTGCCGTTCTACTTCTATACAAGTCCCATTATGTTAGAATGTTCTTATATCTTACGTGTCAGTGTTTTTCCCTCTTACTGTTTTCTTAGGGTACCTTGCTGTGAGTTAAATATGTTAGTATGCAGGCAAGAAACTCAAATCTTTGTTACTTTATCTAATTTGTATTGGGCTGTAGAGAAAAAGGAGTTGTGAAGTGTCTATCAACAGGGAGAATAGAAAACCTAAACACCTTTTTTCTGTGTCTAGGAAGAAGAAGCGGGAAGGATAAAAGATTGCTGGGACAACCAGGAAGCACCTGCGCTCTCCACGTGTAGAAATGCCAATATCTTTCGAAGGATAAATGCCATATTGGATAATTCTCTGGATTTCAGTAGAGTCTGCACTACACCCGTAAATCGAGGAATTCATGATCATTTGCCAGGTGACTTAGATTTCAAAACTTGGATGTGCTAGACGTGCACGCATTGCTGTTTCTAGGCCACTTCCTTGTGAAGTCTATGAGTGACCTTGACTCTCAGATAGCACCTCACCGCTTCCGTAGATTGCCTTTTGGATTGGGTCCCCACTGGGGTGAAGACATCCTTTGATTACGTGAAAAAAAGTAGGTCAGAGGTGACAAGACTATTTATATATACAATTATGAGTTACATGTTACAGTAGATTTTCTTATAGCTACATTGGAAACATTTTAAAGTGATTAATACTTGATGTAACCCAACATAGTCAAAATAGTGTGTGTCAATGTATAATCTGTATAAAAGCTGTTAATGAGAGATTCTTTTGTTAGTGTTATGATGTCAGAATCCATTGTATATTTTACATTTCCAGTATAGCTCAGTTTGAATTAGCTACATTTCAAGGGCTCAGTAGTCACATGTGACTAGTGGCTACTGTACTGGATGATGCAGCTCTTGGATATTTTAATTGCTTTTAAAATGCGTGCAAGTCAACAAGCATTTGGTTTTCCTGATATTTAGGGTGTTCCACAGAACAGTGGAGGGAGAGGGCATTGTCTCCTGAAGACAGTTCTTCTCAAGGAGGCTTGGATGTCCCAACAGTGTTTCATAATCTTTTTGTGGAAGTTACAACATATTATAGGAATGTTGTTGGACTATTCTTTGACTTATTTTAGATGAAAGCAAACATGTTTTTAATTTTTTTAATGGACCTTGAAAATATTTGGTAAAACAGGGATTCTCAGAACAAGAACTGGTAATTGCTGTTTCTTAAGTTGTAAATTCATTGATTTATCTTTAACTTTGCCTTGGAAATAATTCCCACAAAAATGCAGAAGCATGTGAACATAAAGTAAGTGTTTAAGGGAAAAGTTTATTAGGAAGGAGATGGCCCCATAGAAATTTATTTATTAAATTGTGCTGGGAGAAAAGTGAGAGAAGAAAATGGGAACTGAGGAGTACGGGTGGGTCTTGTCTCTTCTGACTTCCAAAAAAGTATACGTGTAATGTTTCCTGTTAATTGAAGTAAGCCATGAGCTAACTCTTATTGTTTATTTAGCTTATGTCAAGAGAAAGATTGAGAGAACCTGCCTGGTTCTATGTGTGTGTTTTTCTCTTTTCAGAAAATTGCTTGAATTATATTCCAGTAAGAATGACAGTCAACAGTGACTTAAATCTCACTGGATTGCTTCAGACATGCTGGAACGTTTATGGTTTATAGCAGAGCGTTTTTCAGCTGATGGCTAGGTGGTTGACCTGAGTAAGGGGAGGGACTCCTGGTCCGTGAGACGGGAGCTTTGAGGTGTGCATGTTCGCAGTTGGCCAGGGCACCCAGTGGCCTTAGTGGTAAGACCCGGGTTCTGGTCACTGACTGGCCAACCTATAAGGTGTAGACTTCTTGAGCTCTACAGGGGGCCCTTCTCAGGGCATAGGTTCAAGAAGTGCAATGGGAAGAGTACTGGAAGAAATAAGGGAAACCTGGGTTGTAAGGTTGACTTTGGGCAGTGAGCCAAAGTAGATAGTGTTTTCCAGCTGTAGGACAGGATGGTGCCGGCCCCAGATGCCTCACAGGGCTCTCCTTGTTGGGGGCTGGTGGGGGTGCTCTGTAAGGAAGCAGTGCTGCAGCTTGAAGGCACCTCCCGGAATTGCAGGAGAGGTTCTGGTCAAGGTAGCTGGTTTCTGTGAGCCCTTTGCATGTACCTAGCCCCTGCTGTGTGGTCAGCTGTCTCGTTGTCCCTGCCTGAGATGCTGGTTCGGGGTGTGGGCTCTGGATCTTGAGAGGTGAGGCAGGGCTGCTGGCCTGGAGCAGAGAGCAGCATTCCCAGGCTTCCGCAGCAGGGAAGCCTATTTACTTGTGGTTAATGCACAAGTAAACTTAGGTGTGTATTTTCCATGAAGCACTTTAACCTGAATTTGTAGCTTCTGGTCAGAAGTAATCTTGTTACCTAAGTAGATAATCAGCATTGTAGAAACCCAAGAACAAGATTGGTTATAACAGTGTTACAACTAGGGGCAGTTTGGTGACAACAAAAGCTAAAATAGCCGTACAGTGGAATGTCCTGCAGTTATTAATATGTTTGTAGTAGATTACTTAATGATGTAGGTAGTCACAGTACCTGAAGTGAAAAAGCAAAGTACAAAACAGTGTGGTCTCAGGGATGTATATATGCATAGAAAGACTGGAATGGCAAGGTGTAAATGTAACAGTGAAGGTATAATGGGTAATTTTTTTTTTTCTGTGTGCTTTTCCCACTGATTCTTCTCTAACAAACATATTTTATAATAAGAACAATTTGTTAAAAAAGAGTATTTCTTGGCACAGTGTTTCAGCATTGATATTTGGATTTTGCATAGGTACATTTAATTGTGCAACTTGCTTCATATAGGTACACTTAACTTTGCAATAGTTATATGCTGTTCGTTTTTTTCATTTGAGCAAATGTTTGAATTATCACTTAGAAGGCTTGTGTTATCTGTGACAGAATTTCATTGCATATAGTATGCAGTGAGAGTCGTATCAGAACTTTGCAAGTCAGCTGGTAAGGTGTTACTGGAAAAGTGCTGTGAACAAGGTCCAAGGAGGGAGAGACTGTGTTGGTTAGGGAGTGAAGAAACACTGGATGAAGCAGCATTTGAAATAAGCCTTGAAGAAGAAAAAGTTACTTCAGTGTAATTGGATATTGAGTTAGGTTTGTTGTTGATTCAGGATTGACAATGGGGTCCAAAGCTGAGCTCAAAGATTGTCAGATGACCTGGGGTACAGTGACAGTCTGCAAGAGTGGGAGCCAGATTCCTCACTGAGGGCTTCCAAAGAGGCCACAGACCTGTCCCGCTACCACAGACCTCACCTCAGCCTTGCCCTGGGCTGTCTGGGAAGACTGCTTGGGGCGGGCAGCCTGCAGGGTAACTCTCTCCCCTCGTGGTGGAGCACAGCTAGGCGGGCGCTGCTTCCTCTGTCAAGCCGAGGGAGGGGAGTGTCTCCAGAGAGGAGCATTTGTGTGGATGGAAATTGCTTCTAAGAAGGAACACAAGGTGGTTGAACCCCTTGTAAGGCAACAGACTTGCTGTTTGTCCTTGACTGAGTAGAGGTGAGAGAGAACTTGAGAGGATGACGTGGGGCAGGGATGGGGGAGGGTGGCTGCAGCTGTCTAAATGCCCCCCAGTTGACTCACAGGGAAACTCCCTCTGGTTCAGGAGAAGTTGCAGGAGGTGGGAGTTTTCTGGCTGGTTTTGGGCCAAGACCCTTGTTGTTGTGGGCGGGGTTGGGGTGGGGCTGGGAGGTTAGGCCAGAGCTGGACCCCTCATCCAGGCAGCTCCTCAGAGAGGGTGCCTGCCTCCTCAGGGGCCCTTCCCCACTCCCCGCCTAGTCCTTTAAAATTCTGAGGAAGGAAGGAAATGGGCTGTAAATGGACATGTGATTAAAGCATAAATGAACTGAGTTATTGTTACGTGTCTGTCAAGTGTGAAAACTTGTTAAGATGACATTAAGGGACTTCTTGACTGTGGGATGGGCCTGAGGCAGTGTCTGGAGGGAAAAGTTTCCTGCTAGCTCACTGAGATGAGACCTCTCAGAGACTGGTTAAAGTAGTTGGAAGCTCAGAAGAGGGATAGATAAATTAAAGTAGTTCACAGCAAGTAAGGGGTGGGACTGAAACGCTGATTAATATTTTTTTCTTATAATGTGATACACATACAGAAAAGTACACATCGTAAGTGAAGAGCTCACACTGTCTCCAGCTGAACACAGGCAGGTAACCAGCAATGCAGGTCTAGATGGGCTGCCGGCTTTCAATTTAGGACCAAAGAAGTGTGTAATTCTAGCCGGATATATTGAATTTCTGACTGAGATGGTTTCCTTTTTTATTCTGAGAGTATCATCACTAAATTATTTTAAAAGCTGTTCTGAAATAAATTTTAATATATTCAGTCCCAGCTAACAGGAGACAGTTGAAATTACTCTTGGGAAGTCTCACTTCCCGTAAAATAAAAATTTTTTTTTTCTGAAACCTTTAATATATGGCTTTAACAGTTACATTTTTAACTTTTAGTCTGAGTATAACACTATATACAGAAATGTATGTATGATATATACCTAAAAGTATGATAATTTTACTAGGATAAATATGCAAATTTAGTGAGTTTTCACGCACTGAACAAATCTTGTATATCCACTTGTATATAGAGATAGAAGACCAGAAGCCCCCGGCAGCTCTACAGTCTCTTAACTAGTGAAGGGTAAACCACTGTGCTAACTTTTAAATGCATATATTCTGCCTGTTTCTGAGCTTGCATACATAGAACCATAAATGTGTGCTCTTCGGCTGTGAGATCCACCCATTCACAGCCAGTGGTTGTGGAGCATGTGTTCCCATTGCGGTGCTGTATTCTGTTGTGTGAATGTATTCCGGCTTATTCTACTGTTAGTAGACATTTAGGGCTATTCTGAATAGTGCTATTCTGAACATGTGTTCTGGTGAGCTTACTTCTCTTGGGTGTATCCTGGGAGAGTGTTGGCTGGTAGAGTATCTGTGATTTCAGCATTAATGGATGCTGCCAGTTTTTCACAGCAGTTGCACCAGTTTACACTTGTAACACACCCTGTCAGATGGTTTGGGTTAGTTCTACATCCTCACCAAGATTTGGTATTTTTTATCCCTTTGACTATTTTGGTGAGTATGTAGTGGCATCTCTATTGTGGTTTTAAGTTTCATTTCCTTGATGACTTAGGAACTTGAGCATCTTTTCATAATGTTTGTTGACCTTCGCATATCCTCTTTCCTGAAGTGCCTCTTCAAGTCCTATATACTAATATTTCTTTAGAATTACCTGCCTTTTTTGTTTAGCTATATCTATTTTCTGTTTACTCTTTTATATATTCTACACTATGAGTTCTTTGTCTGATATATATAATAAAAAATCTTCAAACCTGTGGCTTGTCTTTATACTCCTAATTGGTATTTTTTAATAACGTAATTTAAATTTTATGGAGTGCAGTTTATCAACTTTTCAGTTGTGGCTAATGCTTTGTTGTGTCCTGTTTAAGAAGTGTTTTCCTGTTCCAAAGTCATGAAGATATTCTGCATTTCATTTAAAAAAAGTACTGTTTTACCTTTCAGTCTTAACATTTACAACCCGTCTTAGATTTCATATTGTACACAGTGTAAGGTAGAAGGTCAAGGTTCATTTTGTTCTGCATAGATAGCCAGTTGACCCAGCACCACGTTGAGGGGGAAAAAAAATCTCTTATCACCGTACTACTGGTGCCCTTCTCATAAGTCAAGCATCTGTATTACATGTGCACGTCTGTTTCTGGAGGGTTTTCTCTTCCATTGTTTATCTGTCCTCATGTCTTAGAGACCACAGCTTTCTAGTCGGTTTTGATACTTGGTTGTAAAGTGTTCTATCTTTGTCCTTCGTGATCCTTGGTTCTTCTTGGACGTTTGCATTTCCACATAGTCATGGGGTGGAACAACATGACACTTGACAAGCTGAATCCATGACTATGTAGAGATGCAAAAGTTTTTGTTTATATTAAAAAATACTTTGTGTAGTTAAAAGAATACATGTAGCATATAAGCTGTGGTATCAACCCAAAAAGGTCTCCAGAACTGTGCCCCAGAGTTCTTTTCCTTTATACTGTCTGGTGTGTTTCTATATGTTGTATAATTAAAATTGCTGATGGCACCCCACTCCAGTACTCTTGCCTGGAAAATCCCATGGACGGAGGAGCCTGGTGGGCTGCAGTCCATGGGGTCGCTGAGTCAGACACGACTGAGCGACTTCACTTTCACTTCTCACTTTCATGCATTGGAGAAGGAAATGGCAACCCACTCCAGTGTTCTTGCCTGGAGAATCCCAGGGACGGGGGAGCCTGGTGGGCTACCGTCTATGGGGTCACACAGAGTCGGACACGACTGAAGTGACTTAGCAGCAGCAGCAGTATGGCACCCCACTCCAGTACTCTTGCCTGGAAAATCCCATGGACGGAGGAGCCTGGTGGGCTGCAGTCCATGGGGTCGCTGAGTCAGACACGACTGAGCGACTTCACTTTCACTTCTCACTTTCATGCATTGGAGAAGGAAATGGCAACCCACTCCAGTGTTCTTGCCTGGAGAATCCCAGGGACGGGGGAGCCTGGTGGGCTACCGTCTATGGGGTCACACAGAGTCGGACACGACTGAAGTGACTTAGCAGCAGCAGCAGCAGCAGATGAAATCATGGCAGGAATGCTGTTCTGGTGCTTAATTGAATGTTCTCTGCCTCGAAAAATCCTACCCTTATTTAAGAGTGACTTGGTTTTCATCTCTGAAAGGCTTCTCACATGTTCTGTTGTCTGTTTGGCTCTATTAGATGGAGCAGGATCTTTCTTGGCGGTTGCAGATTGTTACTGACCCACTATGTGGTGGTATAAATATAAACATGTATATTCTCTTAAGTGGGGAGGTTATAGTTTTGAAGAAAAATATACTCAGTTTGCCCATTTCATAATAAACCTACACAAAGTAAAGTGCAGTTTCTGGATGCAGGTTCCTTGAGAACAAATCCTGGCGGTGCTACTGACTTGCTCTAACCTTAAAGGTTAAGTTTTTGTGACACAGGAGTAGTAATAATACACATTTATAGGATTTTTGTGACGCTTGAATAAGATATGTGTATTGAATACCTAAATAATGCCTATAACTGCACTTACTAAATGCTGGTAGTATATGATTATGATGGTGTGTGTATATATAGCATCCAGTCATGAGAGCACTGCTGTGTTCATGTATTTTTTTTTTTTATTAAACTTTTATTTTGTAAAAGAACCCGTCAGTGCAGAAGACAGGGTTCAATATCTGGTTGGGAACATCGCCTGGAGGAGAGCATGGCAACCCTCTCCAGTATTCTTGCTTGGAGAATCCCATGAGCAGAAGAGCCTGGCAGGCTACAATCCATAGGGTCACACAGTCAGACACAACTGAAGTGACTTCACAATGCTGTGATAGTTTCAGGTGGGCAGCAGAGGGACTCAGCCATACATACACTTAAATCTCTTCTCCCCCAAAGTCACCTGGATCATGTCTTTTTAAAAGGTGGACTTCTGAGCCTTCCCTGGTGGTCCAGTGGTTAAGAATCTCCACTCCCACTGCGGGGGGTGCAGATTCAGTCACTGGTCAGAGAACTAAGATCCCACATGGTGTGCAGCGTGGCCAAAAGAAAAATATTTTTATGTTAAATTCTGTTTGCACATTCAATGTTGATAACATCTAGGATTTTGTTTATTGTGGCAAAAATAAAATTTACCATCTAAAGTATTTTTGGGTGTACAGTTCAGTGATACTATATATATTCATATAGTTGTGCAAAAGTCATCACCATTTATCGGCCTAACTCTTCATCTTGTAAAACTGAAACTCTATACCTATTGAGCAGTAATTCCTCATGCTTCCTTCCCCTAGTTGTTGGCAGCCACCATTATACTTTGTCTTTATGGTTCTGACCAACTTCAAATATGTGGAATCATACCCGTGTTTGTCTTTTTTGTGACTTGCTTGTTTCAGTTAGGATACTGTCCTCAAGGTCTATCCATGTTGTAACATAGAGCAGATTCCTTCCTTTTTCAGGCTGAATAATATACTCCATTGTACACATGCAGCACATTTTGCATATCCATTTGTCCATCAGATGGGTACTTGGGTTGCTTACATGTTTTACCTATTGTGAGTAATGCTGCTGTGAATGAACATAGGTGTACAGGTATTTCTTTGAGATCTTGCTTTTAACTCTTTCGGGTTATATACCAAGAGATGTAATTGCTGGGTCACACAGTAATTTTATTTTAAATTTTATTTTATTTTATTTTATTTTAAATTTTATTTTTCACAGAGGCTATACTGTTTTTCATCATCTCCTAGTAGCCTAAGGGTTCCAATTTCTCCACACCCTCACCAACACTTTTCTCTTTTTTTGATAGTAGCCATCCTAATGGGTGTAAGGTGGTGTCTCATAGTAATTTTGGTTTGCATTCTCTTGTGATTAGTGTTATTTAGCGTATTTCCGGAGAAGGCAATGGCATCCCACTCCAGTACTCTTGCCTGGAAACTCCCATGGACGGAGGAGCCTGGTGGGCTGCAGTCCATGGGGTCGCTGAGTCAGACACGACTGAGCGACTTCGCTTTCACTTTTCACTTTCATGCATTGGAGAAGGAAATGGCAACCCACTCCAGTGTTCTTGCCTGGAGAATCCCAGGGATGGCGGAGCCCAATGGGCTGCCATCTGTGGGGTCGCACAGAGTCGGACACGACTGAAGCGACTTAGCAGCAGCAGCAGCAGCGTATTTCCATGTGCTTATTGGTCATTTCTGTATCTTCTTTGTAGAAGTATCTGTTCATGCCCTTTCTCACTTTTAAATTGAATGGTTTTGGTTTCTCATTGAGTTTTAAGAATATCTCTTTGTATTCTAGATGTTAATTCCTTACTGGATGTTGATTTGCAAATATTTTCTCCCATTCTGTGAATTGACTTTTTATTCTGTAGAATAGTGTGTTTTGATGTACAAAGTTTTTACATTTTCATGAAATCTCATTTGTCTTATTTTCTTCTGTTACTTGTGCCTGTGAAGTCATATTCAAGAAATCATTGCCAGACCCAGTGTTGTGAAAATTTTGTCCTATGTTTTCTACTAAGTTTCATTGTTTTGGGTTTTATATTTTGTTCATTGATCCACTTTGAGTAACATGGCATTGGGTGAGAGTCCAACTTCATTCTTTGCAAGTGGATGTCCAGTTCTCCAAGCACCATTTATTGAAGACTGTTCTTTCCCCTATTCAGTAGTCTTGGCATCTTGTTAAGTCATTTGACCATCTCTGCAAGGGTTTATTTCCAGACCTTCTATTCAATCTGTAGTCTGTCTTTATGCTAATACTGCACCGTTTTGGTTACCATATCTGTGAGGTAAGCTTTCAAATCAGGAAATGTTGAGTCCTGTTTTGTTGATCTTTGTCAAAATTGTTTTAACTGTTCAGGTCACTTGAGATTCCATATGAATTTTAGGACAGGTTTTTCTGTTTCTACAAGAAGTCATTGGGGTTTTGATAGGGATTGCATTGTATCATTTTGAATAGCATTAGCATTTTAACAATATGAAGTCTTCCAATTCATGAACATGGGATGTGTTTACATTTATTTATGTTATCTTTAATTTTTTTCCAGCAGTGTTTTGTAGTTTTCATTTACAAGTCTTTTACCTTCTTGGTTAATTCCTAAGTATTTTATTCTTTTTAATGTTGTTATAAATGGTATTGTTTTTGTAATTTCCTTTTCAAATTGTTCATTGTGTCTATGAATGCAGCTGATTTGGGTGTGTTGGCTTGGTATCTGCTGGCTTTGCTGAATTCATTTATTAGCTCTAACAGCATTTTTTGTGGAGACTAGGATTTCCTGCATATAAGACTGTATTCTCCTCAAACAGATAATTTTACTTTTTCCTTTCTAAATTGGATGCCTTTTATGTTTCTTGTTTAATTAATTGCTCTGGCCGAAACTTCCAATAATACGTTGAATAAAAGTGGTGAAAACAGACATCTTTGGTTCCTGATCTTAAGAGAAAAAGTGTTTATTCTTTCACCATTGAATATGACATTTTCTGTGGGTTTTACATATATGGCATTTATTATATGAAGGTAATTTCATTCTGTTCCTATTCTGTTAAAAAAGAGGGTTTGTTTAGGAAAGGATGTTGAATTTTTAATAACATTTATTTACTTGTTGGAAAAGACTCTTGAAAGTCCCTTGGACTGCAAGGAGATCCAACCAGTCTGTTCTGAAGGAGATCAGCCCTGGGATTTCTTTGGAAGGAATGATGCTAAAGCTGAAACTCCAGTACTTTGGCCACCTCATGCGAAGAGTTGACTCACTGGAAAAGACTCTGATGCTGGGAGGGATTGGGGGCAGGAGGAGAAGGGGACGACCGAGGATGAGATGGCTGGATGGCATCACAGACTCGATGGACGTGAGTCTGGGTGAACTCCGGGAGATGGTGATGGACAGGGAGGCCTGGCGTGCTGCGATTCATGGGGTGGCAAAGAGTCGGACACGACTGAGCGACCGAACTGAACTGACTGATTTACTTATTTGACTGCATCAGGTCTTAGTTGCAGTTGGCGTGTTGTTTTGAGATCTTTCTTGTTTTTTAATGTCATCTTTTCTAGATACAGATGTCCTTCATTGCACTGCTTTTGCTGTGGCCCTTAAGTCTTTGTATGTTGTGTTTTTGTTCTCATTTGTCTCTGAATGTTTCTCATTTCCCTCCTCTGAAATTCTTCTTTGATCCCTTGGTTGTTTAAACTTGTGTTACTCAGTTTTTCTCAATTTTGTGAGTTTTTCAGTTTCAGTTTTGTTACTGATTTCTAACTTCATCCTGTTGTTGTCAGGGAAGACACTTTGTATGATATCTTTAAAAATATATGGAGACTTTATTTGTTGCCTGAAGTATGGAAAATGTCCCACAGACACTTGGTAATGTGTATTTGTTGTTAGGTAGAATGTTCCATGAGCTTTCCAGGTGGCACTAGTGGGGAAGAATCTACCTGCCAGTGCAGGAGACACAAGATAAGTAGTTTTGATTCCTGGGTGGTGAAGATCCCCTAGATGAGGAAAATGGCAACCCATTCCAGTATTCTTCCCTGGAAAAATTCCATGGACAAGAGAAGCCTGGCGGGCTACAGTCCATGGGGTTGCAAAGAGTCTGACACGACTGAACACACATACACACAAACAGTGAATGTTCCATATATGTCTGTTAAATCTAATTGGTGAATTTTGTTGTTCAGCTGCTGTACTTCCTTATTCAAATATCTTCTGTCATTTATTCACTATTCTGAGTGGGATATTTAAGTCTCTGACTGTTACTGTAGAACTGTTTCTCTCCCTTCAGTTCTTAGGTTTTGCTTCGTGTATTTTGATAATTATATATTGTATAGTTACGTTGAGGGTTTTATTAACATATAAAGTCTTTTCTTGTCTGTGTTAACTTTTTCTTAGTCTGTTTTGCCTGCTATTAGTATGGCCCCCTCTGCTCTCTTCTGGTTACTGTTCATATGTAATATCTTTTTATGTCCTTTCACTTTCCTTCTGTTTCTGTCTTTGGATCTCAAGTGAGTCTCTTGTAGATGAGACCTGTGAGATCAAGTGTTTTTATCCATTCTGCATATCTCTGTTTTTTGATTGGAGAGTTTAATCCATTTACATCACTTAATTGCTGATAAGGAGAAGACTGAGATCAAATTGCCAACATCCACTGGATCATAGAATAAGCAAGAGAATTCCAGAAAAACATATACTTACGCTTCATTGACCACGTTAAAGCCTTTGACTGTGTGGATCACAACAAACTGTGGAAAATTCTTCAAGAGGATGGAATACCAGATCACCTTACTTGCCTCGTGGCAAAACCTGTATGCAGGTCAAGAAGCAACAGTTAGAGCCAGACATGGAACAAATGACTGGTTTCAAATAGGGAAAGGAGTACATCAAGGCTGTATATTGTTACCCTGCTTATTTAACTTATATGCAAAGTACATCATGCAAAATGCTGGGCTGGATGAAGCACAAACTGGAATCAAGATTGCTGGGAGAAATATCAGTAACTTCAGAGATGCAGATGACACCACCCTTAAGGCAGAAAGTGAAGAACTAAAGAGCCTCTTAATGAAGGTAAAAGAGGAGAGTGAAAAAGCTGGCTTAAAACTCATTCAGAAAACGAGTTCATGGCATCCGGTCCCATCACTTCATGGCATAGATGGGGAAACAATGGAAACGGTGACAGACTTTATTTTCTTGGGCTCCAAAATCAATGCAGATGGTGACTGCAGCCATGAAATTAAAATTTGACACTTGCTCCTTGGATGAAAAGCTATGACCAACTTAGCATATTAAAAAGAGATGTTAATCTGCCAACACAGGTCCACATAGTCAAAGCTATAGTTTTTCCAGTAGTCATGTGTGGATGTGAGAGTTGGACCATAAAGAAGGCTGAGTGCCGAAGAATTGATGCTTTTGAACTGTGGTATTGGAGAAGACTCATGAGAGTCCCTTGGACTGCAAGGAGATCAAACCAGACAATCCTAAAGGAAATCAGCCCTGAGTATTCACTGGAAGGACTGATGGTGAAGCTGAAGCTCCAGTATTTTGGCCACCTAATGTGAAGAGCTGACTCATTACAGAAGACCCTGATGCTGGGAAAGATTGAAGGCAGGAGCAGAAGGGGACAACAGAGGACAAGATGGTTAAACGGCATCACCGACTCAATGGACATGAGTTTTAACAAGCTCTGGGAGATGGTGAAGGACAGGGAAACCTGGCGTGCTGCAGTCCATGGGGTCACAAAGTGTCGGACATGACTGAGCGACTGAAAAACAACAACAAAGAAGACTGACTTTTACCATTTTTCCTATATGCCTTACAGCCTTTTGTCTCTCATTTTCTGCATTCTTGTCCTCTGTGTTTAGTTGATGTTTTTGTAGTGAAATGTTTAAATTCCTTCCTAATTTTTAGTGTGTAAATTCTGTAGCTATTTTTGTGGTTGCCATGGAGATTACATTTAATGTCAAAGTTATAAGACTATAATTTGAGTTTACAGCAGCTTAACTTCAATAACATAGAAAAACTTCTGCTCTTTTGCAGCTCTGTCCCCACCCATTTCCGTTTTTGATGCCATAAAATTATGTTTTTATACTAGTGTGTACCTCAAAAGATAAAATTCTTTGAGATGCTTTAGTCCCCTAAATTATGTAGACAATAAGATTGGGAGTTATAAACAAAAGTTACGGTAATATTAGCTTTTACATTGTTTTTTTCGCTTAAATGTATCAGTCTCTTAAATCATGTAGGAAAAGGGTACAGCTACCAACCATTGTTAACAGTCATGCTTGCTTTTGTAATTGCCTGTATATTTCCCTGTATTGAGATCTTTTCCTCCATGTGGTTTCAGGTTACTGTCCAGTGTCCTTTCATTTCCCCTTGCTGGGCTGCTTTGAGCATTTCTTACAGGGCAGGTTGGTCACAAGCTCCCTCAGCTTTTGTTTATCTGGTCATATCTTGATTTCTGCCTCACTTTTGAAGGACAGGATACAGGATTTTTGGATGGATACAGGATTCTCAGTTGAAAGCTCTTTTTCTTTTAACAATTTGACTCTCAGCCCTCGGTTTTCTGGCCTCAATGGCTTCTGATAAGAAATCTGTTGATAATCTTATTGAGGATCCTTATGTGATGATTTGCTTCTCTCTGCTCCTTTTAAGGTCCTCTGTGTCTTTTTCTCTTAAAAATTTGATTATAATGTGGCTTGATGTGAGTCTCTTAGAGTTCACCTCACGTGCAGTTTTTTTTACCTTCGTTGTTTATATTCATTTTAATCAAATTTCAGAAGTTCCCAACTATTATCTCTCATCAGGTATTCTCTCTGCCTGCATCCCCACATCCCCTCCTTCTCTTGGGCTTCTCAGGATGAATTTGTTAGTCTACTTAATGGTGTCCCACATGTCCCTAGTGTTGTGTTCATTTACCTTAAATCTTTATTTAAAAGTATTCACTTACTTTTTGGTTGTGGTGGGTCTTCGTTGTGGTGCAGAGGCTTTCTCTAGTTGTGTTGAGTCAAGGCTACTCTCTAGTTATGGTACGTGGGCTTCTCATTGCAGTGGCTTCTTCCATTGCAGAGCATAGGCTCCAGAGTGCATGGGCTTAGTTGCAGCAGGTAGGATCTTAGTTCCCAGACCAGGGAGAGAACGCATGCCCTTGCATTGCAAGGTAAATTCTTAACTGGACCATTAGGGAAATCCCTTAGATCTTTTTTCTTTCTGTTCTTAAGTCTTGACAGTTTTCATTGTGCTATCTTTAGGTTCACTGATTCTTCTGCTTGGTCAAATATGCTGTTGAAACTAGTGAAATTTTCATTTCAGTTAGTGCATTTTTCAGCTGCAGTATTTTTTTTTTTTTTTCGTTTTGTTTTGAGGTTTTCTTTCTATCTCTGTCTTTTTTTTGTCCATGCTGTGCAACTTGTGGGATCTGAGTTGTTTGACCAGGGATTGAACTTGGGCCCTTGTCAATGAGAGTTGGGTGTCCTAACCACCAGACTGCCAGGAAATTCCTAGGTTTTCTCTCTCTTTATTGACATTTCCATTGTTCATTTCGCACATTGTTTTCTTGACTTTCTCTACATTCTCCTTTAGTTCTTTGAGTATTTTCAAGATTGTTTAAATTCTTTGGCATATTTGCCATTAGGTCTTTTTCAGGGACAGTTTTACTGATTTTTTTTTTTTCCTTTGAATACTATCCTATTTCTTTGTATGCCTTGTGATTTTTTTCATTGGATGCTGTATGTTTGAATCTAATAATATGATAAGTCTGGAAAATTAATTCTCCTCCTTCACCATAGTTTGCTGTTCTTTTATGATTTTGCTTTGTTTTGGTTATTGTAGCCTGCTTCTGTCAAGGATCAGCCTGAGGTGTCTTAGCTGTTTATTGAGCCTTTCCCTGGGCACATGCAGCCGCATTCTAATTTTCCCCATACATGCAGTTGTTTTAGAATGCTGTAGTCTTTAATATCTGGCTCCCATGAGAAAAAGTGAAAAATAAAGGATGAAAGTGGGAGGCAAGGTTGGGGGAATGGCACCAACCCATTTAATCTTCTGCAAGCCACTTCAGCTGGAGGCGGTGGGTCTTGGAGCAATTGGATAGTGCAACAACAAGGTGCAAGAATGGCTGCCTACCTGCGTCTGGACCTTTGTGACCAGAAGGAACAGTCAGTGATCAGAGCACAGATCACAGTGTTTGCAGGAGACGGTCCTTTTTGCATACTCTTACTCCCACAAACTGTCCTAACTGTTACAGGAACATGTGGGCATAGATGGCTTTTACTGTACTGAGAGCTGAAATTGACTGAAATTAACAGCAATTTACCATCTGAGTTTTCCCTTTGAAGTTGCAAACCTTCAACAGACTCCAGAGTCCTGAAATAGTTGCAGCCTTATAGATTCACCTAGTACAGTTGTTGCCTAGCTGGTGAGACAGATTCTTGGTGCTTCCTCCTCTTCCGTCTTCCCAGAACCCTCCTAACGCTTAGGATTTTAGTTGTAGTTTTGATATGTGTGATATACATATATCACGTATTTAGATTTTAGTAACTTCCACTGGTTTCTAAGATTATCATTTTTTACTTGATTCATTTTTGGACTGGTTTGCTTGACTTTCCTAAATTAAGGGTAGCACACTTACTTAAGAAATTGCTAAAACCATTGTACACACTAATAAATTATACAGTACCCACATAAGTACTACTTTCATTACCAGTACCCCCAAAGACCCCCATGTTTTCTCTAAAGATCATATTTCCCTTTCTCCAGATGCAACCATTATTTTTCTGTGTTTTCTTTGATGTATGTTATTCCCATGCCTATAAAACTAAAATGTATCTAAAATTTGAATTTTATTATATGCTTTTATGAAACTCATTCATGTTGCATGCAACTGTAATTTGTTAACATTGATGGCTGTATACAGTATCATGAAATACCTAACGGTTTTCAGTTTTGATGTTCAACATTTAGGTTGTTTCTAGTTTGGGGCTGTTAAACAGTGATGGAATGAATTTTATTGTGCATGAATCCTGGCACACGAGCTCCCTAAGTTTGAGATTCTTTAAAATTAATTGCTATTGCTAAGTCACTTCAGTCGTGTCCGACTCTGTGTGACCCCATAGACGGCAGCCCACCAGGCTCCCCCGTCCCTGGGATTCTCCAGGCAAGAACACTGGAGTGGGTTGCCATTTCCTTCTCCAATGCATGAAAGTGAAAGGTGAAAGTGATAGATAATTCCAGACTTTCCCCAGAGAAGCTGTACTATTTTACAGTACTTTGCCACCAACAGGGTGAGTTAGTGCCAGCTACTTCATACCAGCATCAAGTACTGAAATTATCAACTCTTTTTCATGTAGCTGTTCTTGTGGATGGAGTGTTACCTCAGTTTCCCATTACTTATTTCACTGGCTTCGGTTATGCAGTAGAGTGCGTTGAATAGAAGCATCGAATAACAAACATCTTTTGTCTTGTTTCTGGTCTTGTGGGAGGGGTTACAGGAATGGGTGTCTTCAGCATTTCACTATTAAGTGTTAGCTGAAGTTTTTTAGGTACTGTTTTACTTGGCTAAGGAAATTAATTTATTTTTAGATTTTGCTGAGAAGGCTTTTTGAAAGTCATGATTGAATGTTAAATGATTTCAGGTTTTTCTGCATCTGTTCGTTTGACTTTTCTCATTCTAAAAAAATAAATGTGGGTTTGGGACATTCCTTGTGGGCCAGTGATTGAGAATCTGCTTTTCAATGCAGGGGATACAGTTCCATCCCTGGTTGGGGAACTGAGATCCCATGTGCTGCAGGATAACGAAACCTGCAACAAGAGATGCCTGCCTTCTGCAGTGAGGACCCAGCGGAGCCAGAAGATTTAAAGCAGTTAAAACCAAAACAAAGCACATGTAGATAACATTTAGAAAAGAATACCCAAGTCAACCCAACTTGGCATTAAACCACGCTTGGAATAAACACAACTTGGTGATTAAGTATTTTATTTAGTCTATTGCTGGAATTGATTTGCAAATGTTGTCTTTAGGATTTTTGTGTTAATGCATTTGAGATCAGCTTGTAATTTTCCTTCCTTAAAATATCTTGGTATCAGGGTTGTACTGGCCTCTTGAAACGAAAGAGAAAGTTCCTTTTTTTTTCCTGTTCTTTGGGAGAAAGTTTGTACAATTACAGTACTTGTCCTTAAATTTTGGTTTTATTTACTGGGGAAACAACCTGTGCCTGGAGTGTTTTGTTTATTTTTTATTTTTTGAGGGAATGGTTTAAATTATGGGTTCAGTTTTTTTTTTTTTAATTAGATAAAGAATTATTTATATACTGTGTTTCTTTTAAGTTTTGGTAAGTTGAGTTTTTCTAGGAATTTCTCCATTGCATTTAAAATTTCAGGTTCATTGGCATAAATTTATATATAGTAGCCATTCTTTGTTTTAAAGTTACCAGTATTCTTTATTTCCTTTTACTTACTCAGGTGTAATTAACATTTACAGTGTTACTAAATTTAGGTGTATAACATATTTGATATTGGTATATACTGTGAAGTGATCACCACAGTAAGTCTAAGTAACATATCATCATACATAAAGAATTTTTTTCTTGTGATGAGAACTTTAAGATTTATTCTCTTAGCAGTTTTAAAATATGCAGTGCTGTTGCCTCTGTTTAGGCACTAAGTCATGTCCGACTCTTTGCAACCCCGTGAACTGTAGCCCGCCAGGCTCCTCTGTCCATGGGATTTCCCAGGCAAGAATACCGGAGTGGGTTGCCATTTCCTTCTCCAGCAGGTATTCCTGACCCAAGGATCTAACCCAAGTCTTCTCCTTGGCAGGCAGATTGTTTACTACTGAGCCAACTATAGATGCCAGGCTGTGCATTACATCTCTTTGACTTATTTTGTAATTGAAAGTTGATATCTTTTGATTTTCTTCACTCATTCCCCATTTCTTCCCACCCACATCTGACCATCTCCAATCTGTCTTTGTATCTGTGAACTTGGTGGCAGTTTTTTTTTTTCATTTTTAGATTCCATGTGTAAGTGAGATCATGCAAAACTTGTCCTTGTCTGACTTACTTCCCTTAGTATAATGACCTCCATACATGTTGTCACAAATGGCAAGATTTCATTTCGTTTTTACAGTTGAATAATATTTGGGCTTCCCTTGTGGCTCAGATGGTAAAGAATATGCCAGCGATGTGGGAGACCTGGTTTTGATCCCTGGGTTGGGAAGATCCCCTGCAAGAGGGCATGGCAACCCACTCCAGTATTCTTGCCTGGAGAATCTCCATGGACGGAGGAGCTTGGTGGGCTACAGTCCATGGGTCTCAAAGAGTGGGACACGACTGTGCAACTAAGCAGCAGCAATATTCTGGTGAATATTCTATTTACATTATAATTATCCATTTATCTGTTGATAGACCCTTTGGTTGTGTCCATATTTTGGCTCTTGTAGCTAATGCTGCAGGGAACCTGGGGGTGCACGTATCTTTTCAAGTTGTGTTTTCATTTTCTTCAGATAAATAACCAGAAATAGAATGTCAAGATCATATGATAGTTCCAGTTTTAATTTTTAAACCTCCATGCTGTTTCCTGTGATGGCTATGCCAGTTCCCACCTGCAGTGCACAGGGGTTCCTTCTGCCCACACCCTCGCCAATGCTCATTATTTCTTATCTTTCTGACAATAACCCTTCTAACAAGTGTGAGGTGATAACTCATTGTGGTTTTGGCTTGCATTTCCCTGGTGATTAGTGATGTTGTAAAGCATCTTTTCATATACCTTTTGGCCAACTGTGTATCTTCTCTGTAAAATGTCTGTTTTGGTCCTCTGCCCATTTTTTCTTAAAAAAAAAAAAAAAAATTTTTTTTTTTTTGCTTTTAAGTTGCATATATTTTCTATGTATTTTGAACATTAACCTCTTGCCAGATACATGATTTGCAAATACTTTCTTCCATTCAGTAGATCACTATTTGATTTTGTTGCCAGTATATTTACTGACATCTTGACAATGATAATCTGTACTTTTTCCTTTTAGTTAATTGTTTTAAAGATGAACTTTTGGCTTTGAATTTTGTACCCCACACTGATGTATTTTTATATGTCATTTTTTTTTCTTTTCTTCCTGTTGCTTTCTTTGGGTTTTATTTATTGTTGTTTTTCTAAGTTCTTGAAGTGGAGGTACTTGGATACCAAGTTATCTACGATTTAGATACCATATAGAATGGTCGACACTTATATAATGTGTCGACCACTTTAAAATGAACGATTCATTGGTTTTAGTGTACTCAAAAAATTGTGAAACCATATCATTCCTTTCTTAGTTCCAGAACATTTCCATCACATCAAAAAGAAGACCCCCACCTATTAAATGTCACTCCTATCTACCATTCTCCCATACCTTGGCACCACAAATCTGCTTTTAATCTCCATGGATTTGCCTACCCTGGGTATTTCATGTATGGAATGATGAAATATTTGGTCTTTATGTTGGGCTTCTTTCACTTAACATAATATTTTCAACATCCATCACCATGAATCAGAACATCGTTCCTTGTTCTGGTTGAATAATAGTTCATAATATGGACTTGTCACTTTCTTTATCCATTCATCAAAACGACTATTTTGGGTTGTTTCTACTTTTGGCTATTATGAATAACACTGTTAAGAACATTTATATAGAAGTTTTTACATGGACATATGTTTTCAACTTTCTTGGGTATGTACCTAGAGTGAGTTTCTGGATCATGTAGTATCTCACTGTTTAACTTTTTGATAAACTACCAAACTGTTTTCCAAAGCAGCTGCCCCATTCCAACCAGCAATGTATGAGGGTTTCGATATCCTCATCAGTACTTTTAATTATCTTTTATATTATAGCCACTCTAGTGGGTGTGAAGTTTTATCTCATTGTCACTTTGATTTTTCTAATGATGTTGAGCTTATTGGCTATTTTGTATTTTCTTTGGACAAATATCTCTTTAAATCCTTAGCTAATTTTATTTATTTATTTTTAACTGTTGAGCTTTGAGTTCTTTGTATAGCCTAGATGTTACACTCTTTATCAAATGTATGATTTGCAAATATTTTCTCCATTCTGTGGGTTGTCTCTTCACTTTCTTGATAGTGTTTTCTAGCACAAAAGTTTTTAATTTTAATGAAGTCTGATTCTTTATTTTTGCCCCTTTTTGGTTGCTAGTGTTTTTGGTATCATATCTGAGACACCATTGGCTGATCAGTGTTGCAGAGGTTTATCCCTATGTTGTCTTCTAAAAGTTTTCTAGCTTTAGTTACCACATTTAGCTTTATGATCCATTTTTTGTTAATTTTAAATGTGTTGTAGGATGAGCAACCCAACTTCATTCTTTAGCGTACAGATACTCAATTGTCCAAGAACTATTTGTCGAAAAGAATATACTTTCCCCTCTGAATGATCTTGGCATTCTTCTAGAGAATCAGTTGACCATAAATGCCAGGATTTATTTCTGAACTTACAGTTCTATCCCATTGATAAAGCCAGTACCACACAGTCTTGATTACTGTAGCTTGGTAGTACATTTTGAAATTGGGAAATATGTCTTCCAACAGTGAGGTGGCTTGAGGTATTTAAGGTCACTTACATTTGCATATGAATTTTAAGACCAGGTTGTTAATTTCTGCAGAACAAGCAACTGAGACTTTGATCTGTAGATTGATTTGGAAACTATTGCTATTTTAATAGTAAGTCTTTTAACCAGTGAGCATGAGATATCTTTAATTTCTTTTCAGTGGTGCCTCATAGTTTTCCATGTATGTCTCTGTACTTTATTTGTAAGTTTTTTTTTAATGCTGTTGTAAATGAAATTTTTTCTTAATTTTATTTTCAGGTTATTCATTGCTAGTGTATAGGAATAGAACTATTTTTGTATATTGATGTTGTATTACCTGCTACTTTGCTAAACTGAGTGTTAGCTCTAATTGTTTTTTTGTGGATTCCTTTTTGGATTTTCTTTATCTAAGATCATGTCTTCTGCAAATAGTTTTATTTTTTCCTTTCCAGTCTAAATGTCTTTTATTTAGATTGCTGCCCAGTTGCTCTCACTAGAACCTTCAATGCAATTTTGAATAAAAATTATAAGAATTAGGCATTCTTGTCTTATTCCAGTCACATGGGGAAAGTTTTCAGTCTTTGACCATTAAGTATAAGGTTAGATATGGGGTTTTTGTAGAAGCCCTGTATCAGGTTGAGGTTGTTCCTTTCTGTCCTTAGTTTATGGAATTTTCTAAATCAAGAAAGGGTGTTTTATTTTGTCAAATATTTTTTATGGGTCTATTGAGATGATTAAGTACTTTTTGTCCTGCTGCTGCTAAGTCGCTTCAGTCATGTCCGACTCTGTGCGACCCCATAGACAGTAGCCCACCAGGCTCCGCTGTCCCTGGGATTCTCCAGGCAAGAACATGGAGTGGGTTGCCATTTCCTTCTCCTGGTATGATATATTTCACTGATCAGTTATCAAGTGTTGAATTAGCCTTGCATCTTGGGGAAAAGTCTGATTGGGTCATGATGTGCAGTCCTCTTTATATGCTACCACATTTGTTTTGCTAGCATTTTGTGAAGGATTTATGTGTTTATATTTATTTGTTTTATTCATAATAAAATAGGTCTGATTTTCTTGTGATGTCTTTGTCTACTTTTAGTTACCAGGGCATAGTGACCTCACGACTGAGTTGTTAAGTATTCTCTTCCCTTTTTTTGGGTGGGAAGATAAAAGAATTATAATTTGAAGAATTGTAATTGTACTTATGAAGAATTGTAATTTCTTTTTAAGCCTTGAAGAATTAACCAGTAAGGCCATTTGGCCCTGGACTTTTCTTTGTGGGAAGTTTTTTGATTATTGTTCAGGCTGTTTGCTTATTGTAGATATATTCAAATTGCCTATATCTTTTTATATCAGTTTCAGTAGTTTGTGCCTTTGTAAAAATTTGTTTCAGATAGGTTTTCTAATTTGACATACAGTAATACAGGAGATAGTGACCTCTTTTAGTTTCTGTAATCCCTTTTTATTTCTTTTAAGGTTGATAGTAATGTTGCCACTTCCATTACTGATTTTAGTAATTTGAGTCCTTGATCCTTTTTTTTCCCCCCATGATCAGTCTAGCTGAAGGTTTGTCAATTTTGCAAGTGTTTCAAGGAACTAACTTTTGGTTCTACTGACTTTTCTCTATAGTTTTTCTAGTCTTTATTTCTGCTTTAACTTTTGTTACTTTGTCTCTTCTGCTTGCTTTTTGGTTTTGTTTGTTTCCTGGCTGTTTTTCTAGTTCTGTCAGGCATAATGTCAGGTAATTCATTAAAGGTCTTTTTTAGTATAGGCACTTAACGACTATAACTTTCCAAGTATTGCTTTCACTGTATGACTTAAATTTTAATGTTTTGTTTCTTCATTCATTTTTTCTCCATGTGATTTCTTCTTTGAGCTACTGCCTATGTTTAATTTCCATATATTCATGATTTTTCCATTTTTTTCTTTTATAGATTTCTGACTCTACTGTGTTCAGAGAGAATATTTTTGTATGATTTGAGGCCTTTCAAATTTGTTGTTGTTTTATGCAATTACATTTGGTCCGTTTTGGAGAATGTTCTTGAGAAAGCTGTGATTTCTGCTGTTACTGGGTGGAGTGTGCTAGAGATGGCTTTGGTTCTAGCTGGTTCACAGTGTTCACGTCTTCTTTTTCCTGCTGATCTTCTGTCTCCTTGTCCTTTTCACCATTGAAATTGTGGTATTGATGTTTCCAACTATTACTGTGAAACACCTGTTTATCCTATCAATTGTCAGTTTTTACTTCATATATTTTAGTGTTCTGCTTTTAGGTTCATTTGTGTTTATAACTGCTATATTTTGATGGATTGACCCTTTTATCATTATAAAATGTCCTTATTTGTCTCTAATAACAATTTTTGTCTCATGGTTTATTTTCTCTGATATTAGTGTAACCACTCCAGATTTCTTTTAGTTACTCTTGCAGGATATATATATGTACGTATGTATGTATTTCCATCTTTTTACTTTTAACATGTTTGTTTCTTTGAACCTAAAGTGTCTCAGCAGCATATATTTGGATCATGGTTTTCTAAAATCCATTAAAAAAATCTTTTAACTGGACAATTTAGTCTACTCACGTTTAATGTAATTAATGGTAAAGTAGGGCTTCCCTGGTGGTTCAGTGGTAAAGAATCCACCTGTCAAGCAGGAGACATGGGTTTGATTCCTGAGTTGGGAAGATGCCCTGGAGAAGGAAATGGAAACCCACGCTAGTATTCTTGCCTGGAAAATTCCATGGACAGAGGAACCTGGTGGGCTAAGTCCACGGGGTTGCGAAAGAATCAGACACAACTTAGCGACTAAACAGCAAGAGCGAGGTATACATTTTGCCATTTTGCTGTTTGTTTTCCAGGAATCTTGTTTTTTTCTTTCTCTATTCCTCATTAACTGCTTTAAGTAGATACCTTCTAGTGTGTCATTTTAATTTCCTTGTCCTTTATAGTATTTTTGTTTTGGCCACACTTTGTAGCTGCAGGCGGGCTTTCTCTAGTTGCAGAGAGCCAGGGCCACCCTCCAGTTGCAGTGTATGGGCTTCTTACTGTGGTGGCCTCTTGTTGCAAAGCATGGGCTCCATGGGGCCTGGGCTTCAGTAGTTGCGACTGATGGACTCCAGAGCACAGGCCCAGTAGTTGTGGTGCACAGGCATCGTTGCCCAGTGGCTTTGGGATCTTCCTGGACCAGGGATTGAACTGGGGTCCTTGGCATTGCAACGCAGATTCTTAACCACTGGACCACCAGGGAAGCCTTTTTATGGTATTGTCTGAGTTATTTTCTTAATGGCTGCCTTGGAGGTTACAACTAGCATTCGAATTCATTCGAGTTCAGATTAATAATAATTTAATTTCAGTAGTACAGCTGACTCTGAACATGGGTTTAAACTGCATGGGTCCATTCATATGCAGATATTTTTCAGTGTTGGTTGAATTCTGGCAATGTGGAGGAGGGCTGAATAGAAGGTATATGAAGATTAACCCCTGCATTGTATGTAAAAATTCTGTTCCAGTATTGCTGCATTCCCTCCCTCTTCTGTGCTGATGTTATACAAGTTACATTACATGCATTGTATGCCCATCAACACAGATTTAAAATTACTGTTTTATTCAGCTATCTTTTAATAAGAGAAAATTTTAAACAAAAATACTTTCATGGTGTCTTTTAGCATTTACCTATGTAGTTGCTTTTGTGATGTCTTTGTTACTTTGTGTGGGTTAAAGTAACTGTCTCGGTTGTCTTTTCATTTTAATCTGAAGAACTGGCTGCCTTTAGTGTTTACGTAGGGCAATACGTAAATACTCTTTCTGGTTATATTTGGGAATATCTTTATTTTCAAAAGATTGTTTTGTTGGCCATAGAATTCTTGGTTGAGTTTGTTCTTTTAACACTGTGAATATGTTGTCTTACTGTCTCTTAGCCTCCATGATTTCTTATGAGAAATCAGATGTTAATCTTATGGAGGCTATATGATGAGTTGGTTTTCTCTTGCACATTTCAAGATTCTCTTTGTCTTAGGGTTAGGTTCTCTGTGAGTTCATCCTACTTGTTCATTTAATTTCTTGGATGTATCAATTGGTTTTCATCAAATTTGGGATATTTTTTGTCATTTTTCTTCACATATTCTTCATATTCTTCTCCCTTTTTCTGTCCTCTCTTTTGGGACTTCTAGATTGTTATCCCAGAGGTATCTGAGACTGCTCATTTTTCTTCATTCCTTTTTCTTTCTCTTCCTCAGACTGGATAATCTCAGTGGACTTATCTCCAGATTCACTGATTCTTTCCTCTGCCTGTTTAAGTCCTAAGACCCTGTAGGGAATTTTTCATTTCAGTTGTTGTACTTGTCAGTACCACAATTCCTAATTGGTTCTTTTTATATATACATAAATATATACAATAATTTATGTTTCTTTAGTGGTTTTTTGTTTGGCATGTCTGCCAAGAAAAACAGAAGAAAAAAATAAGAGTTTACTTGGAGTCTTAGTAATTGCAATTTAGGAGACACAGATTTAGGTAAAACTGAAAGAGTGTTCCAAAGAAGAGAAGCAGTTTGGATGACAGTGGCAAAAACCATAAGGGCTACAAGGTTGTCTAGCAAAAATTGTGATTGGCCCTGACACAAGAAAGGAAACATTTGCTTCTAAGGGATAGGCTGTCTAGAGGGTTCAGTAAGTATCTAGAGTTGAAATATGGGCAAATGTTCTGGATGCCTGTGTTAAGAAAGTATGGTCAGAAGGTCAGGTTCCATTCAGGCTGAGGCATGTGTAAGTCGCTCCCTCGGTGGCCTCCGGCACTGTTGTAGACAGCTTCTATAGCAGTACAGACTCCATATCTGTTTTCCTTTCACAGGTGAGACATTGTTCTTATACTATAGTTTTTCTGCCATTTTCTCTTTTAGCTCTTCAAACATGGTTAACATGGGGACTTCCCTGGTGGTCCAGTGATTAGGACTTCACCTTCCAACGCACAGAGTGCAAGTTAATCCTTGATTGGGGAGCTAAGATACCACATGCCTTGTGGCCAAAAAAAAAAGTAAAACAGAAGCAGTATTATAACAAATTCAATAAAGACTTAAAAATAGTTAAAATATTATAGCTGCTTGAAGCCTTGGTCTAATACTTGAAATGCCTAATCTAAGTCATCTTTTTTTTCCCCCGTGAATGAGAAAAAACATTTTCTTTGCATATTTTGTAAATTTTGAATTGACAGGGGGACACTAAATTATTTAAATGACAAGTCTGAAAATCAGATTACCTGTTCTCAGAGTTTGCCATTCTCTTTGTTGTTACTCTGACTTTTTCTCAGCTAATTCTGTGAAGGTTATTTTTTTCTTCCTGTGTCCACTGAAATCTTTATGGTTATCTTAGTGGTCAGCTGATGACTGGACAGAAATCTCCTTACATGCCTAGAACTGGTCAGTCCCTTGGTCTTTGCCAAGGGGCCCAGCGTGCCCTCTTCACTTACTGAAGCTGTAAGTGCCTTACAGCTTATTGAATCTACAGTAGCCTTCACTTCCCTGCTGGTGCAGAGCCTCAAAGTTAATCGAACTGAGAGCTTTGGGTCTTCCAGATTTCACAGGAGCATGTTGAGCTATTTCAAGTCCCCTGTGGGTATCTTATTCCCCTGCTTTTCCCAGTAAACTTTTTTGGTAGTATGTTTGCCTGAACTATTATTTACTACCTGAGGCACCAGATTAACAGTTGCCTTTGATTGTTTGACAAACTTAACCTAGAGAAAGCTTTCTCATTCTTGGTGAGCTCCAAAGACCTAGAAAAATGGAAACTTCCACAGAACTACCGGAAAAATCAAGTAACGACAAGCTCTGGGAATGGGATTAGAGCTCCAGTCCTGTTCTGTCCCTTCTGGTAGCTTCCAGGATGCTATTAATAATCTTCCTGTGACAGTGAGCTCTTGGTTTTCAAGCTTGCTGGAGAGCTAGGGAGAAGGAGATGGGAGTAGTCCAAATTAAAAGTCAACAAAGTGTGCAGTTTTTACTGGGCTTCAGATCTTTTGTAGTTGTGATTTAAATCATGTTTTCGATCCCTGCAAACCTTTGTTTAATTTTCAGTGTTGTGAAAAAGTTCATCTGACAATTTCTGCTGATTTTCTTGTCACCAAGTCCAAGCTCAGTCTTCTTGCCACACAACAGGCCAGGAATCAGGAATTGAAGTGTTGAGGCAAGGGATAACGACTGTTATCCCTTGGAAAGCTGGGTGTCTGAGAAGATACTGGACTTAAAGTCTGGATGCCAGTTTCTTCTTTGGAACAGAGAAAGGAAGGAGGAAGTAAAGTAAAAAGGCCATGAGTCTTGCAAAGTATCACCTAATTTAGCCAACCTCTGGAAGGGGATGTGTTGATTTCTTCTTCCTGCAGGCACTCACAGGTGGGCAAGGCCAGGGTGTCTCCCTGTGAGCTGAACAAAGGCACTTTAGTTTAATATCAGGCGGAGGGCAGGGTTCCCTGAGGCAGGCCATTATGTATGCTTACAGCTACAGACAGCATCCTTTCAGTGATGAGAGTATCAATAAAAGGAAGCAAAGGTTAAAGAGGAAGAAACAGATCCCACATGGAGTCAGGTTTTGTTCTTCCCTGTTACATTGCCACTGCTTTTATGGAGGAAAGAATTTTCAAGAGGTCCTTGCTCTGCCATTTCATTGACATCATCCTGATCATTGATTTTTGATCTTTGAAATACTAGCACCACAGGCTGTACGTTTCCTTCTGCACATGGGTTTAAGTGCATTCTATGACTTGTGATGTCTTCTAATTCTCATTCAGGTAAAAATACTTCTATTGAGTATCTTGTTAACCCCTACAGAAATGTGTGGTTTAACGTCAGAACATTTGTAACTTTGTTGTATGCTTATTTTAAAAATTATTGTTAAAATATTTATTTAACTGCGCTGGGTCTTAGTTGTGGCTGTGGGATCTTCTTCAGTCTTTGTGGCATGCGGGTTCTTCAGTCTTGGCATGCAGACTCTTAGTTGCAGCTAGCGGTATTTAGTTCTCTGACCAGGAATCAAACCCAGGCCTTCTGCATTGGGAGCGAAGTCCTAGCCACTGGATCACCAGGGAAGTCCCTTGCTGTTGTCTTTTTATGATGGGGTTTTAACTTAATTCTAGTATGTTCATAGAAAGTCTTGCGTGTAATTCTGGTCTTCAGAATTTGTTGAGACTTCCTTTATGCCCTTTGTTAGAGGCTGTATGTACAGTTGCACAGAAAGTGTGTTGGCCTCATTTGATGCGGTGCTGTGTTTTATGTTGGGCCAAATTTGTTAATTTTATGTTTAATCTTACAGATCCTTATTTTTGGTCATCTTATTCTGTCAGTTGCCTAGAGAAATGTGTTTAAATTGCTAGCTTTTATTGTAGTCTTGACTGTCTTCTTGTTTTAGGTTTGTTGACTTTTTTTTTTTTTCCGTTATAGATTTTTGTAGACTGTTAAGTTTTAGAATTGTTCTTCTGGGATTGTCCCCTTTATACTTGTGAAATGTCCTCTTTTATCTCTCATGGTTTTGCCTTAGCATTATTTTGTTTGATATTTGTTCAGTTGCACAAGCTTTCTTTGATTAGTTCTGGCATGGCATATCTTTTCTCACATTTTTCAACTTGTCAGTAACCTTGTATATTTTTAAGACCTGACTTTGGTAAGCAGCAATACAGTTGAGATTTTTATTTTTAACTCATTCTTCTAAAAGGTGTCTTAATTGCAGTTTGGTTTTTTTTAATGTGTAGTTGAACTATTACATGTGCTGTGCTTAGTCGCTCAGTTGTGTCTGGCTCTTTGCAGCCCCATGGACTGTAGCCCACCAGGTTTCTCTGCCCATGGGCATTCTTCAGGCAAGAATACTGGAGTGGGTTGCCATGCCCTCCTCCAAGGGATTTTCCCAACCCAGGGACTGAACCCAGGTCTTCTGCATTGCAGATGGATTCTTTACCTTCTGAGCCACCAGGACAGCCCGAACTATTAGTATACTTTATGCTTAAATTTATCACCTTTATTGGGTCTTCTGTTTATACTTCATATTCTGTGTGGCTTTTTTTTCTTTTTTTCCCCTCTGTGTAGCTTTCTTTTGCATTAATCAAGTGTTCTTTATTCAAACTTATCCTTTCTGTGATTAAATATTGTTTTACTGTTCTTTTTTGGCTACCCTAGGAATTACATCACATTATCTTTGACTTATTAGTATCTCATAAATTTAGTGCTTTCATCGCCTCTGGAAAATGGGAGGACCTCATAGAACTCCAGTTACCTTGTCCTCACAGCTTCTGTGCTGTTGCTACTAGGCATTTTAATTGTATATGTATTTTTAAATTCCATAAGGAATTATTTTACATAATCATTATTTACTTAGTCGTGTTCATATATATTGTTCTCTCATCATGCTTATTTTTATGATTTTCTGTGCTTTCATGTGGGTTTATTCTCCTTCTGGCTGAGGAACATCTTTTGTGTTTTCTTCAGTGTGAATATACTGGTAATGAATTCTCTTTTATTTTCCCTGAAAATGTCTTTATTTCATCTTCCTTTTTAGACTATTTTTGCTGGTTATAGAATTCTTGCTTGGCATTTTTCATTCAGTCTGTATAAGATGTTTATCTTCAGCTTTTCAGGATTTTCTTGACAAATCATTCTTTCCGTTCTGAAATCTCTTTTCATCTCCACCTCTTGTTCTGTTTGTTTTGATTCTCCCTATGTCTTCTCTGCTGTTGCACTCTTTAGTCTACATATGATATCTTTGTTTTCTTATTAGTTCTTGGGCTTCTTATATGTATAGAGTGGTATCTTCAGCACTCAGTTTATAGCCATTATCTCTTCGTGTATTTCCTCTGTTTCATTTTGCTGTTTTCTTTCTTCATATATTCAGCCTTCTCATTCTGTCCTCTCATCCTCTCTTTGGTTCTCCCCCCCACCATGTTTATTTTTATTTTTAGTTTCTCCCTTTCATTTTGGATATTTTGGTCCTATGCTCTAGTTTACTTCTTTTGCAGAACTGTGCCTCATTTGCTGCTACAGTCTACCTTTGAGATTTAAATTTCCAGTATCTTGGGAGAAGTTTTGGGCCTTGACTTCTTTCTGGTTCATTTTTACCTAAGGTACTCTCAGGTCTCAGCTCAGTAAATACTGTGTCCTATTAGACTTGCTGCTGGGACAGGCTTTGGGTCTTGACTTCTCTCCCTTTGCCTCTTCAAGCCTCAGAACCGAAAGCAAACTTTGCTGAGTGGGCAGATACCTCCATAGGATCAGTGATTTTGGTGCTCTGGTAATTTGCTTTCTCTTCCGGATTTTGGCTTTTTTTTTTTCTTTCCAGGATTAGACTGGTAGTTTTCTACTATATTTTAAGATCTGCAATGATTTTTTTTTTTTTTTACTAATTAAAGGATTTTCTATTTTTAGGATGAAGATAAGTCTGAATAAACTTGCCAGTCATTACTGCAAATTAAATTTGAATGGTTTAAAAATTATTAACCCTTATTTTAATTGTCCTCTGGTACTAGTACTTACTGTGAACAGTTGCTGTAAAGAGAAGTGAGATAGTACAAGTAAAGAGCCTAGGAAGTATCCACCTGAGTGGTAGTGAACAGTGTTTGCAGTGTTCTTTCACTTTTCAACCTGCATTGTCCTTCTGCTTAATATAATTCTGGGAAAACTACTTTGTCTTCCTACCTCACTATTAAGTTGTCTTGTTCTGTCTTTCCTACCAATCAGACCACGTACTGGCTTTATTGCATAATCAAATGTTACCTTTCAGTGTCTCCAGTGGATCTTCTAGTATCTTTCTGGGAATACAGTAATGACTTTGAGTTCAGTGCAGTCGCTTAGTCGTGTCTGACTCTTTGTGACCCCATGGACTGCAGCACACTAGGCTTCCCTGTCCATCACCAACTCCCAGAGGTTGCTCAAACTCATGTCCATCGAGTCAGTGATACCATCCAGCCATCTTATCCTCTGTTGTCCCCTTCTCCTGCCTTCAGTCTTTCCAGCATCAGAGTCTTTTCCAGTGAGTTAGTTCTTCCCATCAGGTGGCTGAAGTATTGAAGCTTCAGTTTCAGCATCAGTCCTTCCAATGAATATTCAGGACTGATCTCCTTTAAGATGGACTGGTTGGATCTCCTTGCAGTCCAAGGGACTCTCAAGAGTCTTCTCCAACACCACAGTTCAAAAGCATCAATTCTTTGATGCTCAGCTTTCTTTATGGTCCAACTCTCACATCCATACATGACTACTAGAAAAACCATGTCTCTCTTTGTGACTCCATGGACTAGACAGTCCTTGAAATTCTCCAGGCCAGAATACCAGAGTGGGTAGCCTTTTCCTTCTCATGGGGATCTTTCCAATCCAGGGATCGAACCCAGGTCTGCCGCATTGCAGGTGGATTCTTTACCAGCTGAGCCACAAAGGAAGCCCAGTAATTATTTTAAAATCTTGTTTTTGGCTTTATGATCCTTTATTTCCTCAAGTATAGGTTTCACGTTAAGATTGCTACTTCATTTAATCTGTTGGTTTTTTGAAAATACTTGGTCAATACTGCTTGTAATTTGCATTTTTTTTTTAATTAAAAAATTTTTTTTCTGGAGTATAGTTGCTTTACAATGTGTTATTTTCTATTGTACAGCAGAGCAAATCAGCTATCCATATGCACATATCCCCTCTTTTTTTGGATTTGCTTACCACTTAGGTCACCACAGAGCACTGAGTTAGAGTTCCCTGTGCTATACAATAGGTTCTCATTATAATAATTTGTATTTTAAAATAGTTTTTGTATTAGAGATTGCCTGAAAGTGTGTTTGCAGATACTGTATAAGTTTACACCAGCCTACCCTCTGAATGGAAGAATATTCCATAATGGATACTGCATACTTCTGTAAAGTGATCTTGGCAGCTATTGATCATTACTAATTTATTAGTGGTTGCCAAGTAGCAATTTTATAATTCTCATGCATTCATTTATTAGCTGACATGCTTTTACAAAAGTAAGCTTACTTTCATCAACTATTTGGTTAACCTGAAAAGATGACCCTTTGAGAAAAGGCAGATAAATGCTTAATTATCCTTCTCTATTTTCTTTCAAAATCTTGAGCTGGTTTTCCAGACTTCTCCAAAGCTGACCAGTCATTTGTTTTTCAGTGTCATTGTGGACTCATGGATTTAGTGTGTTTGTGTCTTCACCCATTGCAGTTATACTTTTTGGCTCAGATTGTCTAGTGTGTAAACAGTTGAGCTTTTTCACACCCAATAGGATGCCTATAAGAAAGGGGGAAAAAAGACAGGTAATAAAGTTGTTAAGCTAAAACTCCCATACATGGTTGTTCAGCTGCTAAGTTGTGTCCAACTCTTTGCAACCCCTTGAACTGCTGCAAGCCAGGCTTCCCTGTTCTTCACTATCTCCCAGAGTTTGCTCAAACTCATGTCCATTGAGTTGGTTATGCCATCTAACCATCTCATCCTCTGCTGCCACCTTCTTTTCCTGCCCTCGATTGTATGGTAGTTTGAACATTCTTTAGCATTGTCTTTCTTTGGAGTCATGCATTGCTAATGTGAAATATTACAACTGCTTTGAAAAACAGTGTGGCAGTTACCCCAGAGGTTAAGCATAGAGTTACTGAATGACCCAGAAGTTTGTTCCTGAGAGTAATGAAAACATGAATCCACACAATACCCCAAACATGGAAACAATTCAGATGTCAGTTGATGAGTAGTGTAACAAAGTGTGGTATATCCATAGGGTGGAATAGTTGCCAGTAAAAAGGAATGAAGACCAGATTCATACTAAAGCATGAGTGAACCATAGACAGTGTGCTAAAAGTGAAAAAAACTAGTTAAGGAAGACCACATGTTCTCTCATTCCACTTATATGAGATGCCCAGTGAAGGCTAATACAGAAAGAGATGAATGAGTTGCTCAGGGCTGGGAGAGGTAGGAGGGACAGGGAGTGACTGATGAAGGGTTTTCCTTGTGGGGTGGTAGGATGTTCTAAATTTAATTGTGATCATTGCACAACTCTGTGGAAATACAAAAAACCTTTGAATTGTGTGCTTTTAATTGGTGAATGTGTGATCAAGGAGAAAAGATACTTGCATTACATAATAGAGCGTTAGCTTTCTTAGAGTATTCTTATGAATTAATGAGACTAACAACCCTGGTAAAATGGTTGAGACACACATGAAGAGACAGTTCTTTTAGTCAACATATAATAAACTGCGCTAGGTGCTATGAATACAGTTGTGAACATCTGTGCTTCTGTAAAGATGTTCTGTGAACTATACATAAATGCAGAAGTATGGTGGGGAGTAAGAGACATAATATTTCGGTTTATGCTAAGTAATAGGAAAAGAAACTAAACAAGGGGACATGATAAGGAATGACTAGGGGTGGGGCTTAGTGGTTGCATAAATTATTTCCCGATGTACTACTGAGGGAAGGCCTGACTCTAAGGACGTGACATTTCAGCTAAAGACCTGAGTGATGAGCCAGCCATGTAGAGAAGAAACTGGATTGATACCAGGAGAAAATCAGTACAAGCAGAGGGAACAGCAAGGCCTCGGAGTGGGTGGATGGTCCTGAATCTGGTGCATTTAAGGGGTGGCAGGACTTTGAGGGTGTGGGAGGTGGTAAAGCTGAGAAGGGTCAGGAGGTTGCCACAGGAAGTGTGTGTGGGCTTGGACTGGTTTGGTGATAATCCAGACAAGGTGGGCAGACAGATTCAGTATGGATTTCAGAAGTCAGTTTAACAAGACTTGCTGATTGTGAGGGAGAGTCAGATTTTTTCTGGCATACTTAGTGGATCATTTTATGAGCTAGAAATTATAGGGAAAATGGGGACAAATAAATGAATGCTGAATTTTATAAAAATAAATTAAGGAGGTATGGTAGACCTTTGCCATTCAGTTTCAGAATCTTATCACAAGCTTGAACAATGGTATTTTATTTTTTTTATCTGTCAGATTCATAAAAAGTAGTTTGCCAAAGCCATGGAGAAATAGTGCTCATGTAGTTGAAAATTTAGACTGGTTTGACTTTTCGGGGCAATTTTGGCCAGTGCCTTATCAAATGTAAACCTATTGGATCATAAGGTATCTGCACTTATCAAGTATGTTTGCCTGAGAAAGTCAAAATGTGGAGGAATGTTTATTGCCCTTTTATAATTTATAGAAGAAGAAATAACAGCTACTAGGACCAACCTGAATGTCCATCAATAGAGAAATAATTATATACATTATCAATATTATGTTCATAGAATGAACTACCTGTCACCAAAGAAGAAAGACAATCTCTATGTGCACATATGGGAAGCTCTCCAAAATACATTATTTGGAAAGAAAAAACCTGTGAAATAATACATTTGATGCTTTGTGTACATTAAGAAGAAAGATGTTCATTCATATGTTTGTGTGCATGAAAGAATCTTTGAAAGGCACCTCTGGGCTGGGGAATTTGAGGAAGGAGATTATTCTCACTTTAGGTAAGAAAGAAGAATATGAAGTTGTGCATACTGTGACTAATAACCTTTTTTAAGAAGATTTACTTTTTTGTGTATTTTTGGCTGTGCTGAGTCTCTGCTGCTGCTTGGGCTGCCTAGCTGCAGTGAGTAGGGGCCGCTCTAGTTGGAATGCACAGGCTTTTCGTTGCAGTGGCTTCTCTTGTTGCGGAGCCCAGGCTCTAGGGAGCCGGGGCTTCAGTAGTTGTGGCACATGGGCTTAGTTGCTCCACAGCATATGGGATCTTCGTGTTCCAGGGATTGAACCTGTGACCCCTGCATTGACAGGCAGATTCTTAGCCACGAGGAAATCCCACTAATAACTTTTTAAAAATTTGTTAGGCTGTGTTGGGTCTTAGATGCAGCACGCAGGATCTTCTGTTACAGTGCATGGACTCTCTAGTTGTGCCCCATGGGCTCCGGATTCCCAGACTCTGGATTCATAGGCTCTGTAGTTGTGGTAGTGCGGTCTATGGGATCTGAGTTCCCCGACCAGGGATCGAACCATGTCTCCCCTGCGTTGGAAGGTGGTTTCTTAACTACTGGACCCCTAGGGAAGTCCCACTAACAACTTTTCATGTGGCAGAGCTTCCCTGTAAGAAAGTCTTTGTATTTCATTCTAATAGAATCCCAGAAGTACTACACTACCAACAATTTGTTCTGAATATAAACATAAAGAGACTTAAGAGCATCCCAGAAGTTTCACAAAATTGTTTTCTTAAAAGAAGATAGTTCATTTTTATTTAAATGTTCTGTGGGTTTTTTTTTTGTTTGTTTGTTTTTTTTGGTTTTTGCTTTACTATATTGTGAGTTCCTTTATCAGACAGTCATATTCAGATTTTAAATTCTTAAAATCATTTTCTGAAGTGATTTTGTAATTTACCTTTGCTGTAGGCAATTTGGAAAATTCAAGTACAAATATACCCCACAGTCTGTTTCAGTTGTTTAGATGACTGTTAGTCTGTTTCTACGTATTTCTGAGTATTTTTATGCAGTTATGATCGTGCTTTCTATAATTTATTCTCTGTTCCCAGCTCTTATTGCATTCTCATTTTATCATGTGCTGAGGTATGAATTTTAATGTTTAAGTTCCTACTCCATTATGAAGGAATTAATTTTTCACCATCTGCCTTTGTGACAAACATCTTTATAGGTAGATATTTCTCTGCATCTGTGAGTATAATTAATTAGAGATTTTTTAAGCAATAAAATTACTAAGTTGAACAGTTAATATTTTTAACATTTTGGATATTTTTTGGATATTCTGTCCTTTTATGAGCCCTCTAGCAGATGAGAATGCTTGTCTCACTACATATGCAGAGAGGAAAACTATCAAAATGACTATCCAATGAGCACCATTGACTATCATACCTTTAGTTTTCTGGTTTGGTAACTAGAATTCTTATTTTAATTTCTGTTTCTTTTAAAGTGGAATACAAATTTTTTAAAAACCAACACTGTAAGTTTGTTTTTCCTTGTTGAATTTCCTGCTGACCTTTTTTTTTCTTTTTTCTTTTTGGCTGAGCCTCATGGATTCTGGGGATTCTCCAAGCAGGGATCCCAACCCATGCCTCCTGCATTGGAAGCATGGAGTGTTAACCACAGTACCACCTGGAAAGTCCCCAGACCTTTCTTTTTCCTACTGGGCTGGAAACTACACTGGGTACTGAAAAATCAAACTACCTTAAAGACAGTCGTGATTCCTTCCTTTATTAGGTTAAAACAAGATATGTTGGTTTTTAATTCATTGTTATCCTATTTCTAATGAATCAAATCTCAGGGAGAAAATGCTTTCAAGTGGGTTTAGACTGGAGATACTCCTTAAAGGCAGCTTAAACTCTGAAATGTTAATGCTGGCTGGGAATAGAAATCATTTTAAAGCCATACCTGTATAGTTCTGTATCCCTGTGTACAAAGGTGTGTGTACAGGTGAGAATCCAAATTTAGAATAGCTGTGAAATCAGTTTTAACTATATCCTTAAATTCCTTTCCCCTTAAACACAAAAGTACAAGCTAACTTGTAAGTGGTACTGTTTATTCTTATGCAGATCAGTTGAGTTTTGGTTTTTACCATCTATCTGGCTATCCTAGACAAAATGTAACTTAAACTTTTCATTTTGACCAAAACCCAGAGAGGGAGAGGTCAGATTTATTTAATGTGCCCTTTTAAAAAGGGAATTAATATTTAAAACTAGAGGCTTCTAGGACAGTGCTATAGTTTAAAGTGCTTTAAATCTTCCGGAGTGCTTTGAAAAATGTTGTCAAAATATTTTTAGAATTTTCTTTTTAACCTTACAGAACACAATAATGCTAGCTTGCTCAAGTAGAGGAAAGGCCACCAGGTAAGAACTCATCCTCAAAAAAGGGCAGAGGAAATTACATTGATAGCTACTGTCTAGTTTTATTTCTTCAGTTTGGGGTGGAGGGAATGCCTCAACTATCTAATATGAAATGTTGTAAGTTAGATTAGCAAGATATTTGAAAAGCATAGTTAAGGAAATCTTAATCAACATTCCTGTTAGGCCAGGGACAACGTTAATATTTTCATATCATCATGTCTCTTTCCTTCCTTGCACTTGGCTCACATGATAGTTTATCATTTCCGTGATTATGTAGGTTGTCTTTACCACTATATTGTAAATCCATACAGGCACGAGCTGTAGCTTTTTCCTTATTTACCATATTCCTGTTGCCTAGCTAGTGCCTGACTAGCTAGGAGACTAGAATCTCCTTTAATAGATAAATATATTTTTCCCCCCATTTTGAGTTGCTTTTATTTTTTTTTACAATATTGTATTGGTTTTGTCATACATTGACATGAATCTGCCACGGGTGTACACATGTTCCCCATCCTGAACCCCCCTCCCACCTCCCTGCCCTGGCTTACTTCACTCTGTATAATAGGCTCCAGTTTCATCCACCTCATTAGAACTGATTCAAATGCATTCTTTTTAATACTCCATTGTGTATATGTACCTCAGCTTTCTTATCCATTCGTCTGCTGATGAACATCTAGGTTGCTTCTGTGTCCTGGCTATTGAAAACAGTGCTGCAGTGAACGTTGGGGTACACGTGTCTCTTTCAGTTCTGGTTTCCTCAGTGTGTATGCCCAGCAGAGGGTTTGCTGGGTCGTATGGCAGTTCTATTTCCAGTTTTTTAAGGAATTGCCACACTGTTCTCCATAGTGGCTGTACTAGTTTGGCATTCCCACCAACAGTGTAAGAGGGTTCCCTAAATACATTTTTTAACCTGTTATTTTGGCAGAACTTAAAGTTGGATAGTATCACTGTTGATAAAAGGTGTTCAAAAATGCATAGGAAATGTTACGAGAGGAATATAGAGTAAACTGTTAATTCAGAGACTGTAGAAATGAGGATGGAGTTGTGTTGCAGGAACATGAAAGTGATCTTTTACTTTTTACACTATTTGTGTGTTGTCTTTTTCAAAAACATAATGTGTATGTCCACACTGAGTGTTAGCTTCACCTTGCTCACATTGCTTTACTTCTTTTGAGCCTTGGAATCAGTACCTGTGAAATGGGTTTAGTGCGTTCTCCATATGGTATTTTTAAAATTTTAATAATCTATTTTATTATATTCATTGGTTTTATTTTTTAGATTTCACATGTAAGTGATATCATACAGTATTTGTCTCTCTCTGACTTATTTCACTTGACATAATACCCTCCAGGTCCATCCAAGTTGTTGCAAATGGCAAAATTTTAATTCTTTTTTATGGCTGAGTAGTATTCCTCTCTGTGTGTGGGGGGGGCATGTACGCATACACATCACATGTTTATCCATTCATCTCTTGATGGACATTTAGGTTGCTAATTAAAAAAACAAACAAACACGTTCACAGATGCAGAAAACAAATGAACAAACTGGTGGTTATCAGTGTGTATGGAGGGGGAGATAAGACAGGCAGTTAAGACATACAAACTGTAATGTATAAAATAAACTACAAGGATATATTGTACAACACAGGGAATATAACCACATTTTATAACAATTATAAATGGAGCATAACCTTTAAAAATTGTGAATTACTGTGTCATACACCCTTAATAGTGATAAAGAATCCACCTGCCAGTGCAGGAGACACAGGTTTGATCCCTGGGTTGGGAAGACCCCGTGGAGAAGGAAGTGGCAACCCACTCCAGTAAATCTTGCTTGGAGAATCTCATACACAGAGGAGCCTGGTGGGCTACAGTCTGTGGGGTCACCAAGAGTTGGACACGACTGAGCATGTACCCATGAGCCACACCTGTAGCTTATATAAGATTATACATCAACTATACTTCAGTTAATACATATATATTATTCAACATAAAATATCAACATGTGTTCTATATAGAAAATTATTGAGATATTTTGATTTTTTTTATACTATGTCTTCAAAATGCAGAAATTTTTAAAATTGAGATAATTGATATAACATTGTTAGTTTTAGGTGTACAGCATAGTGATTGGACACATGTTTTTTGTGAAATGATATGTGGCTTATTCTCATGATATGCATTATATGTTATACTCACAGCTCATCTTGATTTAAACTGTAAATTTTCATCAGAAGTAGTTGCTATGATTTAGGTGTCATAATGTTGAAAATATAGATTCACGCCTTTAACTTGTACTGAATCATACTGAAAAGTTTTCTGGTAACAGACTAGAACTGCCAGATTTTTAACTTAAATTTCAATGAATTAAAGTTTAGAATTCATTTCCCACTTGTCACAGCTACTTCTGAAGGGCTCAGTGGCTTCTGAGTTGACGCTGACCGCTCCAGGGGAATGTGTATGAGGCTGGCAGGACAGCGAGCAGCCTCCCCCTCTCCGCTTTGCGGCTCTGCAGCCCAGGAATGCTCCCGCCCTTGGCTCTCTTAAGAGAGATCGGCAGCTGCCAGGTTTCCTGTGGGAATGACTTCCATTGCACCATTCAGTGTCCTGATGGTCAGAAGGCAGAACCACAATGAGTATTATGAACTAAGGGATTTGTATAGAACCTTCTCGTTAGACAGTAGAGAGAGGAACAGGGGATGCTGAAAGACCAGGGTAGTTTCACCAGCCAACTTCCTGAAGCCTGGTGCAGGTGAACAGTTGGGGCCCACGAGGCACTCCAGAAAGCCAGGCCCCCCCAGCTGCTGGAGTTGGGTCTCTGGAGGGTTGCTAGTGGAGCATCTAGGGGAGGCAGTTGCCGCTGCACCTGGGGCAGTCCTGGGCTCACTTCTGTCTTCAGGGCCTGCTATAAGGCAAGAGGAGCGGAGAACAAGCAGAGCTGGACACTGCCAGCCTCTCGGTCTGACCCTCACCATGTCAGCACTGCCAACCCGATACCCTTTAACGTTCTCAGCCACTTCCAGGAACAGTGGGCAGAACAGCACTTGGACTTGAGAAGTACAAAGGTGGAAGCGCTGCAGTGGAAGGTGGGAGGGGGCCAACCTTAAGACTCAGCCCATGAAAAGATACATCTTGTGTGACTGTTCTAGAGACTTTCCACAGACTCTGCTTTTTCTCATTAAGTAGGGAATGTAGTGTTTAATTTCTGAAAGGCTTGTTCTTTGTAGTACCATCCCCATCTGCTGGAATATCAGGGTTCTGCCACAAAAAGCCTAAGGCTTGGTTATGTCTTGATCACAGGTAGAATTAATCCCATTTTAGTGTGTGCTTTCCAGTTTCTGAATGTAGATGTTTTTTTCATCTTTTTGACTGAAGAAGAAATGAGTACACTTAAGGGGAAGAGGGAAAGTATAGAGGTCAAGGATTGAGGCTTCTGGAATCGGTTCTGGATAGGGTGTTTCTACCGTGAAATAAGGGGCTTAGACTAAGTAGACTCCAAAGTCTCTTCTGTTTTTAATATTCTGTGGTTTATTCTAGTTGAATAGGATTTTAATCCTAATTTATATTGTCATTGAACTTCTAACATTAAATTTAAAGTCTCACTATAGATTTCTGTATAGAAATTTTTAATTTTTCAAATTGATTTCTGGGATATTAAGTTTGAATTACCGTACCCTTCTTAATAACTTATACTTTTTTCTGGCTATAGTAATATGTTCACTGTAAAATTTTTGAAGAAATCATATATTAGAAGGAAAAAAATCATATGTAATCCCACTACCCAGTTATAACTACTATTACTATTTTAGTACCTCTCTCTAATATTTTTATAACATATTAGAAAGCTTTCTGAACGTACTATGTAGTAATTTGCCTCTTTCTCTTCCTTTTATCTTTCTGTGTCATTAACTTTCTTTTTCAGGGTTATATAGCGTTTTACTTTGTATGATTGATGCATTGTGGGATTCTTAACCTGGGTCCATGGATAGAATTTAGGGAGTCAGATATCTTGGTCAGATAAAAACAGATATTTATTGTCACCAATGTTTAACCGAAATGTAGCATTTCCTCCTAAATGTGGGCACAAAGTCACAATAAAAGTAGCAGGATCTAATTCTTTGGCAATAATAACCATTTGGTAGGATGATCAGATGTTTCCTGTCTGATTCCTTTACAGTCGTTGCACATACCTTGAAGTGTTTACATTCATCAGTTTTTTTTTTTAACCTTCAAGAATATTTAATTCGGAAAATGTTATTGGTTTGGAGAACTTGACTGAAAGAAAACAGCTGGGCAGAGATCAAGATTTTAAATTAAAAACAATCTAACAAGGTCTATGGGGATAACTCTCTGAGCCACATTTTGGAGACCAGATTCATTTCTACCAAGTAAAAGTAATAGCAGTTTAAGCTAAAAAGGAAATTCCTCACAACTGAGGTAGTTACTAAGTATCAGCACATTTTCCAAGTTCTCACAAGGCAGCTTAGCTATTTACAATCAATTTTTCCTCATACATAAATGGAGCACCTTCTCAATTTTACGTCTTCTGTGATTTGTTTAAAAGAAACAAAACTTATACACATGAGCCAGAATATGCCTATTTTATTAACATCATGCTTCAATAAATAACTGGCTACTTCTAATAAAATTAAGCCTCTGTTTATAACAGCCCCAACATTCCATTTGTCCATTCTGTAGAATTTGGTGTAAAAAGCTGAATGAAATGTAGACCCTGAGCTATCAAGTAATTACGTTTCAATATAAAAATAAAGAATTACTCTTATAACTGAAGATTGAACAATAACACAAAGAACCTCTCTGTGGGTTTCAGCTTTTGGGGAATTGGTTGGAATCTGAATGGCTGTCTAAAGCAAGAAGAGACTTTGCAGAGTGTGATTCTTTCTGAAGACTTCTGGAACTCCTTTTAACGTGATTTTGTTTCATACGTTCATCAGTATGAAATTATCACTGCTTTACATATTTTACATCATACTTAGAAGGTATCTGTTCATAGACTTCAGCATATTGCCAAATGGTTCATAGTACAAAAAGTTAAGAATTTCAAATTGTTAGAGATACTTAAATAGGTTTCTACTTTAAAGACTAGTAGAAGTACATTTGCCTATATCTGTGATTATTTGGACAAGGGATGAATCTCTAAAAGCAAAAAATTTTCATCAAATAGCTGTTTTTAAAGCATTTAAGTGCACATGTTAGGTTGCCCTTCAGAAATGTACCAGTTTGCTCTCTTACTTGAAACACCCAATTCTTCTTTTTCTTTTTTTTGGCAGATGGTAAAGAATCCGTCTGCAATTCGGGAGACCTGGGTTCAATCTTTCCTGGGTTGGAAAGATTCCTGAAGGAGGGCATGGCAACCCACTCAGTAGTCTTGCCTGGAGAATCCCCATGGACAGAGGAGTCTGGCAGGTTGCAGTCCATGGGGTCACAAAGAGTCAGACGTGACTAAGCACAGCACAGGGCATGTGAGATCTTACTTCTCTGACCAGGGATCGAACCCATGCCCTCTGTGTTGAAAGTGTGGAGTCTTAACCACTGGACCACTAGGGAAGTCCCACACAGTCCTTTTTAAATCACTAGCTTTTATATTCTCTAGAAGCTGATACTCCCATGCTTTGGCCACTCTTGAGAGTCCCTTGGACTTCAAGGAGATCAAACCAGTCAATCCAAAAGGAAATCAACCCTGAATGTTCATTGGAAGGGACTGATGCTAAAGCTGAAGCTCTAATACCTTGGCTACCTTATGCGAAGAACTGACTCATTTGGAAAAGACCCTGATGCTGGAAAAGATCAAAGGCAGGAGGAGAAGGGGACAACAGAGGATGAAATGGTTGGATGGCATCACCAACTCAATGGATATGAGTTTGAGCAAACTCCAGGAGATAGTGGATGACAGGGATGTCTGACGTGCTGCAGTCCATGGGGTCACAAAAAGTTGGACACAATTGAGCAACTGACCAACATTATTATTGTTTGGCCCTGTAATAAGTTTCCAATATGGTATAATGTTCAAGGAACTTCTACAAATCCCAAATTTGAACCAGCATAGCATCAGGGAAAGTAACATTTCATTGTCCTTAGATGTTAGTTACTCAGTCGTGTCCAACTTTTTGCATCTGCATGGACTATAGCCCACCAGGCTCCTCTGTCCATGGAATTCTCCAGGCAAGAATACTGGAGTGGGTTGCTCTTTCCTTCTCCAGGAGATCTTCCCGACCCAGGGATTGAACCTGCAGCTCCTGCGTCTCCTCCACTCCAGGCAAATTCTTTACCATCTGAGCCACCAGGGAAGCCTGATTAGGTTATACTAGTTTTAGTATAACATAAAAGTAGTGTAGGGGATACCACATGGACAGCATGTTGTATTCCAGGGCTCTGGACTGGAGTCTTGAAAACATTCTGCTTCAGAAACTCCGTACCAGAAGCCATAAAGTAGGTGGAGCTAGACTTGAGTCACCAGTCTTCTTTTAATTGTTCTCCACCAGGAAGAAATTAAATTGTCAGCTTCAAAAACTATGTATGTATGTGGCAGTGGAATCTTGGAAACACCAAAGTGTGAAATTGACATTTTACTGAATAAGTAGGCGATTGGGGTAAGGATAATAAGAATAGGGAGGAGCTAGTGTTAAGAGTTGAACTCCTGGTAGGATGGGATGGGTTTAGGACAAAGCTCCATGGGGATCTAACTGGTGAGAATGGAATCCATTAATAATTTAATGATAGTAGGAGTGCCCGGTCTTGAAAGATGGCTAGAGAATGCGTGACACAGAAAAAGTACTTAGCATGTGAAAAAAAAAAGGTACAAGTATTTAGGTTTCCACCATGGCTGGCATATTTGTCTGAATCAGCTCGAAGAGACCAACTCTATTGAAGTTGCTTAGAATTATTTGTTTTCAGAAAATAAATAATTTACCGATAAAGCAAGTCTGAGCTGGGGCATGTGTGAGTGTAGACCTGGGTCTGAGAAAATACCCAGAGTAGGGATGAGGCAGGAAGGTAGGTTGGTCCCTGCATTATGATCCCACCTCTGCCACTTAGCAGCTTTGGCACTTTGGACTTGTCTGAGCCTTGTTTGCTCACTAGTTTAAAAAGAAAGAAAAAAAGATTTAACCAGGTGGTCATCCAGCTCTTTTCCTGCTGACAGGCCATCAGGGACTTTTGTCCAGAGATTCTCAACCTGCCTGTAGCAATTACTTGTTTGGTCAGTCCTTGTTGAGGGGCTTGAATTACACAGAACAGTCTTAATTTGCAAATGATCAGACACCTAATTAGAATTAACTTTAGCAGAATGTGGGATGTGTTGGGATGCTGTTGATAGGGAAGCTCACAGAATAGGAAGACGTTTTTGTCACAACTGTTTCTTTGCTGCCTCTCTCTCAGAGTGAGTTTTATTTTCGCCCTCTGCACATTAACACCCTCTGTGTTACCTGAGGAAGGGGCTCCATTCACATCCTTTGGCATCATAAGGTCCGGAAATTCTTCTCTCTCTCCAGTACCCAGTTAGAAAAACCTTAGGGACGGAGTCTCAGGTTGTCTTGAGCTGTGCCCATACTAGGAGTGGCCTCTGTAGTCACATGGAGGGGTTACTATAACCCAGGTTGGCTCAGATGCCCACCTGTGGACCATCACTGTAAAAAGGGATGCAGCAGGAAAGATGGCATTTGCCGTTAGGACCACTTGGATGGTATAGGAAGAAAAACAGTTAAAGTCTGGGGTGTGGCAGAGTTTTAAAAGCATGATCTTTGGGGAGTCATGGACTAGGCAGCAGCAGTCTTTGAACACTTGCTTGTATATATCCAAGTTTAAAAAAACAGTGTATCCCTCAGTGAGATCTAGTTCTCACCACCCACTCCAGTGGTCATTATCTGCACCCCCTCAAAAAAAAAAAAAAGCCAAGCCAGAAAATAGTAAGTGTTGGCAAGGATGTAGAGAAATTGAAACACTTGTGCTTTTGCAGAATGCAAAATGGTATAGCTGTGGTGGTAAATAGTATGGTGGTTCCTAAAAAAAAGAATAAACATAGAATTACCATATGATCCAGCAGTTCCACTTCTAAGTATATATATGTAAAAGAAGTGAACTCAAGGATGGAAACATGTTTGTTTGTACACTGATATTCATAGCAGCACTGTTCACAGTAGCCAAATGTGGAAGGAAGTAACCCAGATGTCCATGGACAGACGAATGGATAAACAAAATGTGGTATATACATCCAATGGAAAATTATTCCTCCTTAAAAGGGAAGGAAATTTTGATACATGCTGCAATATATGGATAAACTCTGATGATATTCTGCTAAGTGAAATAAACCAGACACAAAGGACAAATACTACATGACTCCATTTCTTGGAGGTACCTGGAATAGTTGAGTTTAGAGACAGAAGATGGTTAGTTACCAGGCACTCGGGAAGGGTTAGTGGGGAGTTAGTGTTTGATGGGTACAGAGTTTTGTTTGATATGAAAAAGTTCTGGCAATGGTTAATGGTAATAGGTGCATAAAAATGTGAATGTACTTAATGCCTCTAAACAATACACTTCAAAATGGTTAAAATGTTTAAAAAATACAATGTATACCTGGCATGTTTAACTTTGTATCTTTATTTTCATTGGAAAAAAGTATCTAGTGGAATCAAAATTTGTAGAGATTTTTATACTTACTCTGTTTAGAAACCTGTAAATTAGCTCTTTAATCGTAGAGAATTTCTCATTATTCCTTTTCTCCTTTATTTGTATTTCTAGTCTACTTCTCCTGCAGAATTTTATACTAATGAAATGTTGTACATTTCAGTCTTCTGTTGATCACATGTTATACTTCTCTGCAACAAAAATTGTACATAAATTGAAAATTTAAATTATTTCCTGTGACTGAAAGGCTTATAAGTGTTTTGGATTGCTGTGGCCATTGATTGCTAGGACAATTGATTAAGACAATCTAAAGGTTAAAATTTTTGATAAAAATTTTCTTTATTTAGTAATTATTTATTGGAAACGCTTCTTAATGAGATAAATGAGGCATTTTTATAACTCATGTAATTTTGGATGACTCACTTATTGCCAGAATGACTCAGGATTTCAACACCAAATACATTCCTATTTTCTGTTTTTATAGATCTGTGGCCTCTTGAGTGAACTTGTTCATGTAAATAAGTAGATGGGACATGAAGGCATTGTTAGAGCAATGTCACTCAATTGTTTGAACTCCTTAATTTATATGCAAAAAATCAATCATCTGTTTTTAGTCATTTACTTGCCGACATTTCCATTCATTCCTTCATATTTATTGAAAAGAAGGAATTGGAAACCATCTAACTTGTGAAAAGATTTGTTACTTGAGACATTGGTCATTGAATTTCTCAGTTTGGGGAAAGTATACCAAAAATGCTTAATGGAGATTTCAAATGACTATTATTTTTTTCACTTAGAGACCCTGTTTAACTCAGATTACCTAAAGGATTGAGAAGATTAAAATATTGTTAAATTTAAACTACACCTTTACAAATGCAGTTTATTTTAAAACAAACAAAATTTTTTTTTGGCTGCAATGTGCAGCTTGCAGAATCTTAATTCCCGAACCAGAGATTGAACCCAGGCCTTCAGCAGTGAAAGCATGGAGTCCTAACCATTGGACTGCTAGGGAATTCCCTTAAAATGCTTTTTATTTTATCACTTGCTTTAATTATGTTTTTATGTTTTGTCAAAACCTTGGGTCTATAGATTTTAATATGTTCTGCTTATGGAAAATGTCAACTGTAAAATCTGATTTAATGAAGTTGCTTCTTATCATCAAACCAATTACTTCATTCAGATTTGCTTTTTGTCAGAAAAAGTAACTTCATCCCCCCCACCACCATTTTATTGTGAACATTTTCATGCATACAGAAAAGATGAATAAATTGTAAAGTGAGCACCCGTGATACTTATCACCTAGATCCTACGATGAACATTTGTCATATTTGCTTTATGACATGTCTGTTTATATATCTCCTTAATCATTTATCAAGTATGCTTACATATCTCTCTAACCATTTATTGTAGCCCAGGTGGTGCTAGTGGTAAAGAGCCTGTTTGCCAGTCCAGTAGATGTAAGAAACACTGATTTGATCCTTGGGTTGGGAGGATCTCCTAGAGGAGGAAATGGCAACCTGCTCCAGTATTCTTGCCTGGAGAAGCCCATGGATGAGGACCCTGGTTGGCTGCAGTTCATGGGGTCGCAGAGAGTCAGATATGACTGATGACATGTGCACTCACACAGCCATTTACCAGCCCATCTCCTTTTATGATGCATTTCAAAGTGAATTGGAGACATGGGTATAATTGGGTATAATATAAATATTAGGAAATATTTGGGTATGCATATTGACTCTAATGCTCGGTATTTGTTTAGAGGTTCTTGGAGGTAAAATTAATAAACAGTGAAATGCACAAGGAATGCAGAAGAATGTGTGTCATTAGGTGCATTCTGACAAATGTGTGGATGAAACTCCCCACAAAATGTACATTGCCATCACCTCAGAAAGTTTCCTCATCCCATTTCCCAATTGGCTCCCACCTCTATCCCTCGGAGGCAACCACCTTGTTTCACTGTTTATTAGCTTTGCTTCTTCTATAACTTTGAAGAAGTGGAATCATATACGTAGGTACTTTTGCGTAAGGTTTATTTCACTCAGTGTAGTGAGATTCATCTCTCTTGTTGCATCTTGTTCTGGTTGCAGTTTCTTCTGACTCTTTGCGACCCCATTGACTGTAGCCTGCCAGGCTCCTCTGTCCATGGGATTTTCCAGGCAAGAATACTGGAGTGGGTTCCATCTCCTCCTTGAGGGCATCTTCTCAACGCAGAGATCGAACCTGCATCTCCTGTATTGGCAGGCGGGTTCTTTACCACTGAACCACCTGGGAAGGCTGTTGTTGCGTGCATCAGTAGTTTATTCCTTTTTATTGCTGAGAAATATTCTAGAATATATGTGTATACCCCACATTTTATTCTCCTGTTAGTGGTCACTTGAACTCTTTCCAGGTTTTGGTGATCATGCATAGAGCTTCTGTCACTGTCCATGTGCAGGTCTTCATTCTTTTTAGTTGAATACCTTGGAGTAGAATTGCTGGGTCATAGAATTGTATATGTTTAATTGTATAAAAAATTGGCATAGCTTTTCTAAAAGTGATTGAACCATCATACAATAATGTATGGAAGTTCTGATCGGCAGTACCAAATGTTGGCAAACTGTGGAGCAGTCTTTTTTAATTTTAGCCATCTGGTGAATATGTAGTAGTATCTCATTGTGGTTAAATTTGTATTTCTTTGATGACTAATAATGTTGAGCAGTTTTTCAAGTGCTTATTGTCCAGTTGTATATCTGTGTGTGAAATGCCTTTTGAGGATTCTGTGCTCTTTTTTTAAGTGTGCTTTAAAAAAAATTTTTTTTCTTTAACTTTTGCGTTGTTAAGATTTCTTATATACTCTAGATACTAGCCATTTGTTAGGTATGGTTGACAGATATTTTCTACTGTTTTGTAACTTGCATAATTATTTTCTTAATGGTGTCTTGATGAGCAGACATTTGGTAAGTCCTGTGTATCAAAACTTTCTCTGATGATCATTGCTTTCTGTGTCCTCCGTAGGGAACCTTGCTCTGCATCCCTCACCCAAGTTCACAAAGATAGGCTACGTCTCCTTAGAGAAGTTTTAAAAAGTTAAAACTTTTAGGTTTCTCTGATTCATACTAATGTTTACATATGGTGTGAGTTGGAGGTCAAGGTTCATTCCCTACCCCCCAGCGATATTTGGTTGTTCAAGCACCATTTGTTTAAAAAGCCCTTCCCCCTGAATAACCTGAAGGCATGTATATTATTGGGGTTCATTGAATATGTGGATCAGTTTGGTAGGAATTAGCTTTTTAATAGTATTGAATTTTCCACTTTGTGAACATGGTGTATGCCATTTTAAAATTTAAACATTGTTAGTGTTTATTTCCATAAACATTATAGAAATCATTTTGAAATAAATTGCAGAATTCATTTGGAGATTATTAGTGTGGTCAAGGCTAAAATAAGCCAGTGATTATACTTTTGTGGTCGGAAGTACAAAGTAAACCTGGTGTCTCTCATACCTTAATCTGTCATGTGACTTAAAGTGTAGCTGAAATTATAAGGAAGGTTTCCTTGAGCATCTATGCATCATGCATTCTCTATCTTCTGAACTACTGTAATTAGCACTCAGGTTAACAGTACATTGTCTCTTGGAGTTGTGATTGACTCAAGTTTTGCCTTTACAGTTTGATGATGAGTGTAAGGAAAGGTTAATAGTAAGCTGCAGCCTGAGGATCGGCTTTGATGTGCCAGGCAGCAGGAAAGTGGCCAGGGCCCTTGCTGGGGAGAATGAACACTCTGAGGAGGATGTTGAGTAAAAATGGGATGGATTACCTGGAAGAGAGAGACTAGGGTAGGAAGACCATTTTAAACTCTGACTGCTCAAAGTGTGGTCAGCATGTGAGTAGTATAGGCATCACTTGGGAGTAGGTTAAGAACACAGATTCCAGGGCCCAACCCACACCTACTGAGACAGAGTCAGTGCTGTTGATTGCCGAGTCATCCCTATGCCCTTGAAAGTCTGAGAAGCACTGCTTTAGGGGAACATGCAGTCTTCTGGCGTGCGTGGTCAAGGGCCCCAGTGCAAAAGTGGTTGACATGATATTGACAGGTGTCTGACTTCTTGCATGGTGGCTCTTTTGCTTCAGGTTACCAAAATGGATTTACAGAATCGTTTCTGTTTTCCTGATTTGGCAGAAGTGGTAGGGTTGGGGGATAGTCTTTCAAATGGTCTTTTTAGAAATACATTCTTAGAAATGCCACTTTATGAGCTTTAAAAAATCTTTTAAGAACATAAAGCATTGATTTAAGTAGCCTCAGCTTACTGTAAAGTCGGTTATTCAGAAGAAATCTAGTGGGGACCAGTGACGCAGTGTCCTCTCCTGTTCCCAGGGACTGGATTTGGAGCCGAAGCTGAGATTTTGTAAAAGAGTTCAAAATCTTGCTGTATAGACTGTAATAGTGTGCTGTATAGACTGTAATGGTGTGCTTGTCAAAAGGCTAAAGAGGAAAAAGAAAGGAGAACACCACTTTTGTGATACTGTTTGTGCAGTGACTAAAGGAAGATAAATCCATGAGTGGCCTGCTACCCTCACACATTAAGCTGTGTTTTTCTCTGTTCCTTTACCAACATCTATCAACAAACGACATTTTCACATAGTCATAGCCATGATGTAGATGCAGCTTTGTAGTCTGTTAAGTCATTTAACATATTTCTCTGCTCCCAACCCCTTCTCTTCCCTCCTTATCCATCTGCTTTTCTGCCTTCCTCTTCCTTCCTTTCATCCCATATGTCCTTGACCGCTTCCCTAGCTCTGATCTCTGGTTCATCCTGAGTGCTTTGCCACATTAATTATTGTTTAACAGTGTAAAAGAGACAGTTCGCTACACTCCTGAGCATCAGTTTCATTTTCCTGCCGCAGTTCTTCCTGGTTTGGTTGGCCCAAACAAACCTTGCGTACCTTTTCTCCTGTTAACTCCTCTGAACTAGATCCCCTTTCCCCTAGGATCAGCTCCTGCGGCATCTGCTCTGTGAAGCCAGCTAGTGTTTCCTGGGGGCCTCAGCTGACTTTTTGCAAGCACCATGGGCCTTTATACTATGGAACCTGCACAGTGGTTTCATCAATGGAGGCCTGAAGTCACTCTTCTCTCCTTGTTTCACCTCCTTAGTTGCCAGATGCTCAAGAATGATAGTTGCAGAGGACCATGAGCAATGTCATGCCAAGTCTTGTTGACAGAGGAGTCATCAGTGGACAGACAGGTTCTTAGACCGAGGATGGAAAAGATTAGAGGTGAGGCTGTACTCCTCTTGAGGGCTTCCCAGGTGGTTCAGTGGTAAAGAACCTGCCCGCCAATGCAGGGAGACCCAGGTTTGATCCCTCTGTCAGGAAGATCCCCTGGAGGAGGAAATGGCAACCCACCCCAATGTTCTTGCCTGGAGAATTCCATGGACAGAGGAGCCTGGTGGGCTACAGTCCATGGGGTCGCAGAGAGCTGGATACGACTGAGCATGTCTGCATGCACACAACTCTGAGCCCTAGAATCAGCCCTTGGGTCACCTCTGCATTTTGATCCTCTCAGCGGTCATTCTGTTCTAGACTGTGACAAGCTTTGAACTTTGGGTCAGTTTACTTGAGTTTTCCAGTTGCTAAGAAATTTGAGCGATTATGAAGAAAGTAACATATTTTCAAAGGGAGATCATTTTAAAATTCTGAACCAAATCAAGAAACTTAATCAGAAATGTTGCATTGGTATTGATATGGAAACTTGCAGAGTTTGGGTTGATATAGAAAGTATTTAAGCTGAGAGTCTTTGTTCAAACAGATTGCCTTAGAAGTAAGTCTCACCTCATCACGTGCTGGTTCCAAGTTTCTAGTATCTTCGGAGTGTCTGATGTGTGCTTGGCTAAAGATTATAAGGAATATCCTCCAATAAAAGGGGTCAAGTTCCTGCCCAGCATCAGATGTGAGTTTGAGAAGCAAAGACAGGCTTTCCTCAGTAAAATCAGCCTTTGAATTTCAGCCCTTTCAGCTTACTGAGCATTTGCCCATGTTGACAGTTTACCTCTCGGACTTTCTGTCAATACAGATCGAAGGGGTAGAGAGCAGAGTGGGTAAATTTGGAGAGCTGGGATCATTAGAAAAGAGGCTTTTGGGGTAAAATGTTTCTGAGCACAAATGGCTACAGATAAGACTGAATCATGCCTGCCAGTCCACCTAGGACAGTATCTGTTGAACTTGCTGCATTGGTAGGGTTGTTAATATTTGCCCCCTTTCTCTCTCCAAAGTGCCTTGGTTTGGATAATAAATTATATGGTCACCTACTGAAACCAAAATACCAATACAATAGTTTGTGCCAGACACTGTACCAAACACTGTATGTATTCCTCAACAAAACACCTGAGAGGGAGCTGCTTTTGCCACTTTACAGGTGAAAGATGCTCAGAAAGGTTTAGTAACTTGACTGAGATCACGCAGTGGCAGATCTTGTGAGTAAAGCAAGATCTATAAAACTTTTAATGCCACTTAATTTTTCCTAGCCTACCACACTGAAGGTTTAACAGGTGTGTCTATGTTAATTGGAGGAACTAGTGAAGGAATTCTACAATGGTAGTGCAGGCCTTTATCTGAAAGAAACAGTGGGATGGAGAACATCTGGGTAAGGGTGAAGGTGGTGCGTCAGTGGGAGTGCTGGTAGTAAGGGGAGAGGTATACTGTACTGAGACCTCCAAGCTCCTGCCTGGCTTGCAGCCGTTTGTTCCTAAGTGACCTTTAATGGTCAGTCAATTTGAAAAGACCCTGATGCTGGGAAAGATTGAAGGTGGGAGGAGAAGGGGATGACAGAGGATGAGATGGCTGGATGGCATCACCGACTCAATGGACATGGGTTTGAGTAAACTCTGGGAGTCGGTGGACAGGGAGGCCTGGCATGCTACAGTCCGTGGGGTCAAAAAGAGTCGGGTTAATTGTATAGACCAGTGCTACTCAAACTTTTAAGTGAATTAATGTCAACTGGGAATCTTATTAAGATGTAGATCAATTCCAATTCCAGAAGTCTTAGGTGAGGGCTGAGAGGCTGTATAACAAGATTCTGGTGATGCTGATTTTGTTGGTAGGCCTCGCTAGAGGGTAGCAAGAGCATAGTTGATAGCTAGATTCTCTCTGCATGCGGCATGGGGTCCCCATAAACACAAAGGCCCTAATATTAGCCGGGGACGGGAGAAATGATTGCTTCTAGGTATGGATGTGCTCACAGTGTGGTGGAAGGGACCATACAGAGAGTTTGTAAGGGGGGATGGATACTTACATATGGGTATTTTTAAAGGAAGCATTATATTTTTATAACTATTACATATGGATTGTTTTTAAAGTGTGTCGTAAGCGTGGGGGAAGGGTGGACAGAGGAGCTGGTGGGGGCGTGGTCTGGGGTGGGGGCAGCACCAGCATGGGTGGGCTCTCACTCTGCCTGTGCAGTGGTGAAGAGGTTTTGACAGACACAGGCTTGGAGCAGGCAGAGTATCTACAGCCAGACAGGAATAACGTGGATGGATGACACAGCAGCAAAGCTCTTTAAAAAAAAAAACCCTCCGAGGGGAGGAGTCCCTCCCACAGACTGGCCAATCTCCCCATCTCGGCTCTGCCTGGGCGCCTGTGAACAGAAGGGGACACTCTGGAGGCTCTGGCCAGCCATTCCTGTGGCTAACAGCAGTAGCTCCCACTCTGCCCACCTTGTATCCTGTCCCGGGTGGTCCCAGGTGGGCATGCTTCCTGTGTCTGGTTGCTTCTTGCTGTAGTATGGCAGAGCAAGCAGGGTCCCTGGCCTCAGTGTGAGCAGCCTGCCTGCCATGTGCCCGGGACCCCCACTGTACCCTCCTTTCTAAGGACGAGGCCTTGTGACTGGAGGTCATGTTGGAAGAGACGGATGGATACAGGAGAGTACGTTGGCAGATAGGAAGTGGCAGAGGTCCCAGAGGTTCTGGGCAGAGCTGGACTTGGTGCTGGGGCTGTGGCTGGTCATGGGAATAGGGCTGGGGTCCCAAGCAGCTCCCCTGCCTGGAGAGAGGGTCTGGGTAGCCAGAGGTACCAGGGCCCCTCCCGTGGCCCGTGTGCTCTGGAGGAGCAGGGCCTGGGGCTGTGAGCTCCTAAACCTGGGGCTTCTGACAAGGCACATTCTACCTCCGAGATCGCTTCTGCTGTTTTGGTCTGATCAGACTCTGTGAGGGGAGTGTTTCTGCGCCTGCAGTTGCAGGAGGGGGAGCTGGTCCTGCTATGAGATTGATGCCCACCCTTTTGGAGTGAGGGAACTTGGGAACTGGGAGTAAGTATCCTAGTCAGGGGGCTTCCCTGGTGGCTCAGATGGTAAAGAATTTGCCTGCAACGCGGGAGACCTGGGTTCAATCCCTGGGTCGGGAAGATTCCCCTGGAGGAGGGCATGGCAACCCACTCCAGAATTCTTGCCTGGGAAATCCCCATGGACAGAGGAGCCTGGCAGGCTGCAGTCCATGGGGTCCCAAAGAGTCGGACACGACTGAGTGAGCACATCTTTGTCAGGACAGGTCTTACTCTGGCATTTGGCCCAGTGACTCCCCCGCCCCCTGCCAAAACTGACCCCTTTCTTGGTAGCCAGCTGCTGCTGACAAGCCTGGAGCACCAGGTGTCGTTCCCCAGGGTTCAAGCGAGCTGTGTTTTCTGAAGCCTGTCCCACCCCTGGCAGTAAACACTGCTGTGTCAGGGTAGGGCTCAGGGGCCACTTGGAGCACACGGATTTTTGCTAGCAGAATTGTGAAGCTTTGCATCGGGCTGCAAAACCAGGGCTTGAGCAAGCAGCTGGAGAGAGTCCAGGACTAGAGTGTTTTTGGGTTTGGGGGCGGAGAGCAGAGGGAGGGGAGGGAGGGGCAGGAGGGCAGAGCTGGCCGAGCAGGCAGCCTGCTGCTTTGGCTCCGCTGTCAGCAGAGAGGACTTCAGTCGTGCTTCGGGCCGCTTGGCCACCATTGCTGGAGACCGGAGGGCGCTGCCTCACAGCCGGACTTAGCAGCACCGCACCCGGACTGTTCCCAGCGGCTGTTGTGCCGTCTCTTTCCTGGGAGGCAAGTCCCCTCCCTGCCGGTCCCCTGCTCCTCCCCGCTCACTGAGGGGTGATGCCGCTCTCCATTGCACGGCTCAGCCGGCTGATGTCACTGGCAGCGGGGAGCATCAGCAGCCTGATCACATGCTGGCCCAGTCTGTAATGCAGACGGGATAGGGGTGTGTGTGTGGGGAGGGGGCTGTATGGCAGCCGCTCCTGCCTTAACACCCCCAAAAGTGCAGAGGCAGTGGCTGCAGCATCCGGCCAGCTTGGATGTCTAGTCTTCAAGCCTGAGGAAACTATTCTTAATATTATTTATTGTTGATAATCCTGGGGAAACAGCCCTTAACTCTGGGCTTCTGCTGTTTTCCTGTCCAAAGCAGACTTCCAGGACTCAGAAGAAACAGTCACAAGCAGGATGCTTTTCCCCACCTCTGCGCAAGATTCTTCCCGTGGCCTCCCAGATGCAAATGACTTGTGCCTTGGCCTGCAGTCCCTGAGCCTCGCAGGCTGGGACCGACCCTGGAGCACCCAGGACTCCGACTCCTCAGCCCAGAGCAGCACACACTCGGGTGAGTGCCGGAAGATGAGCCAGCGGGGGGAGGGGGCGCATGGGGTGTGGAGCAAGGATATCCACAGCAACAGTTGTTCTCTTCCCCTTTGCATCCCCCACCGCCACCCCCCCCCCCCAATACAACATGGAGCTGTTTTGCAAAAGATGGAAATGCTGGCTGTGAGTGTGGCAGGACAGATGGTGGCTCGTAAAGGCAGGCACCGCTTTCCCACTTACCCTGATACATTCCCTGGAGTTGTTAGTCTGTACCTGAAGTGGCCCTGAGAAGGGTCCCCAAGGTGATAGCCTTATGCAGAAAAGATCCAGCGAACCCCCTAATGCCCAGGCCTGCCTTGGAGATGATGAAGCAAAACACTTTTAGGCGGGGGAGGGGACTTCAGGGGCTGATGACTGGATGTCCAGATTCTATTTCCCAGTGGCTTTTAAAACTAGGGAGCTCTGTGTAAAGGATGGGTGGTCCCCGAATCATACCGAGGGAAGAATTTTAACCATAAGTGAGGCTGGGTGATCCTAGGGTATTGGAATTGGCTTCACATAAGGCTGAGAGCATTGATCCTGGAAAAGGGGGTAGGCAGGGTGAGCCGGGTGGAGTAACTCTCGGCTATGGAAGCCTTTTTTCTTTCTTTTTTTCTTTGTGTTAAGGGTGACCAAGTGGATGAAGGAAGAGCCATTCCCCTTAGGGTCCCTTGTCGTCCTGGAAGGATTCGATGGGGACAGATTGAAGGGGGCTTCTTGGCAACCCTCTAACTGCTTCTGCTCAGACCTCCCACTGCCCATTAATTTCCCTCTCATGGTTCAAGGGGGTGGGTTGGCCAGACGCAAATCCTGGATCATTCAGGAAGAAATGTGAACTTAAGAAATAACTGTAACTATCTATAAAAATCTTAAGAATTTTGCTGTATGTGCGTTACACCTTAATAAGGAGCATCTTGGCAGCAGATATTTTAAATGATGGACCGCGAGGGTGGGGGCAGCCATTTACCACTGGTGCTGACAGTGGGATTCACGGAGCCTGCTGTCCCCCCAACCACCCCCGCTCCAGAACCGGACAGCAAGATTCCCCTGGCCTCCACCCTGTTTGGCGCAGGTCTTTTTTTAGAATGCTTTGCAGAGCCTAGGACTGTTGTGTCTGTTGGCATTTTGGTGCCTAGTTGTTTTGGTAAATCCCATTTGATTGGGGGGGTGAGGGAGGGTAGAGGCTGGGTTTGTTTTTCTTTTTCCTCTCAGGTGAGGAAGAGCTTTACCTTTAGTAACTACCTCTAGGTTAAGATAGAATTTCTTGAACTACTAGCCTTTGGCTGACTCAGGATTTTCCCTGGGCTGGGAAGTGTGGTGTCACTGTTTGGTGTCCCGTGCCTGGATATCTCGACTTTGAGGCCATGGTAGTTTGTTTCACATTGGAACCCTGAAGCCGGCCGGGGGGTGGGGGTGGGGGGGTGAATCTGACCTTGTCCCCACCCTCACTGCTGGCTCTGAGCAGAAGACGGAAGAGCCCCCTGCACTGGAGGTGACCAGTGTCTGACCAGGGCACCATCCTTCCCTGGTCTCAGGTTGGGTGTGGCCCTTCCTTGGCTCTGGCTTCTCTTAGCTACAGGGGCCCTTCTGGAATGCATTATAGCACGTAGAAATGCAGGAGAGGCCAACTTGGGGCTTGGAGAGGTTGGCCTGAAAGTCATTCTGAAATCAGGCTTAAAAAAAAAAAAAAAAGCTTGTGTCCAGCTACAATTTCCTCGGCTTCCCCAGCAACCCACCTGAAAGGCCTGTGCTCATAGCTCTTTGTCTCTAAAGTGGAGATGGATTTACTTCCCCATATCCCAAGCACTTTACTTATAAATATTATGTGATTTTCTGCATCAGAGAGATCCTATACTCTGTGGCCCTAGCATCCATGGGGAACCCAGAAGGATATCCCAGTGGTACGATTTAAATGGCCCTGGGCAGGTTAGTGTGGGTATGTCTTCCTTTCCGAGGGCTGAGGACACACCCACCCATCCCTGATCCCCACGTTATCCTTGGACTTGGGAGCTGGGGTGATGGCCATCTCTCTTCTTTCCCTGAGCGCTGGGCCTTCTTGGAAAGCCCACAGGAGGGTACTGCCTCCTGGAGTGGGACGCAGCCCTCCCACCAGCCAGCTGCACCCTTGCCAGCGATGCGGGAACATGCAGCCCACATTCCAGTGCCTACACTGCCTTCCCATCTGAAGAGCAGCCAGCTCGGTTTCTCCAGGGAGGGAGGAGGCGTTTCAGCAGCTCTGGACAGTCGAGGAGTCGTCCTTGCAGACAGCCTGGTACCTTGCTGTTTCTGTGAGGAGCACGTGGTGCAGGCTTCTTCCTTGGGCTCTGCTGGGTGATATATTGCCCCATGTGGCTGTTGGCTCACATCTGACCATTTTCTACAACTCTTAGGTTCTGAGCAGCGTGTAGGGGGCAAGGTTGGAGGTAGCAGGGCTCTTGCCGGAGAAATCTTGGCTAGATTTATTCAACACATACTGAGCACTGGCTGTGTGCCAGGCACTGTGTTAGGCACTGAAGGTGCACCAGTGATAAAATTGTTTCCCTTAAAAATGCCCTTGACTATTGAGGGGAAATAGATGGGACTGTATACCGAATACAGCATGACAGCTGCTCTGCCCAGGGGCTCCATTTTCTCCCCTAAGGAATTTTTTGACATTGAGGCAACATTTCATTGGATTCTCCCATGGGCACCTGTCTCCGGGGGCTGGAGTCCTTCTGCCTTGTGGGTTTCATTGGCCTGGGGGACCTGCAGGAAGACCCTGAGGTGGGATCTGTTTTTGAGCATTGTGCCTGCAAGGCCAGCATTGGTTGGGGTGTGGTGCTCTGTGAGGCACCTCCCTTCCAGACTGTGCCTACCCTTGAGGCCTCAACTCAGGCTGGGAAGGAAGCCTTCCTGCCCATGAGGGCACAATGAACGTTAGAAGTGACCCCAGTGACGTGTCCTACTTGGAGTGTCTTAAGTCCTGCAATGGAACAGGAGGGCCGTTAAGGCCCTGATCCTTAATGTCCTGGGATGGGGAGAGAGTGACTAATCACCATTTAGCGACTATTTCCTAGGTGAAGTGTGTCACGTGGCTTTAATGCTTTCACAGTCCTATAAAATGGGTACTATTATTGTTCCCATCTCAAAGATGAGGAAGTAACACTCACAGAGCTCGTGGAATGCCAAGAGCGACACAGGTGCCAGAATTTGAACCTGGGTTTCTTTGATCCCAAGCCTCTTATGCTTTCTCTCCCACCTGGGTCCTATGGGCAGAGCCCAGACTCTTGAGCAGGAACACTCACAGTGGGCTTTCTCTGTGTACAACTCCAGGGTTGCTTGGCCATAAGGTCTCCTTTGCAGCGGTCCCCAAGGCCAGGGCACGAGGCAGATGGTTCTGACTCCCTCTTCACCCTGCGTCTCAGCCCGTCAGCTGTGCACCTGATGTGTTTGTCTCCCTGCCTTCCCCCAGTGACTCTCTTGCACGCAGCATTACTCAGCAGGAAGTGGGGTGACTGAGAACCTCCTTCAGGGGACCTGGAAATAAGGGCTCCTAACGAATGCCTTGTGCAGAAGCCCAGTGGGCTGACCAGATGCTCAGCCTGAGGGTGCCAAAGGACACGTCCTGTTCCCACCCACTCTCCTTAGAAGTCCTTGAGGTTAACCTGTTCACCCTCCTTGGTTTCTGTCCCGGCTGCTCACTAGTGAATAGCATGTTCCCTGTGCTGGAGAACTTGCAGGCTCCCCGCTGTCTGCAGGCCAGTTGAGCCTGGGGTGAGAGGGGTGTCTTCAGCAATTTGTTCCTGCTGGTGCTCTGCTTCCAAATAACCTTTCTGAGGCAGCATTCAAAACAGGTTTGGGTTCTTCCCTGTGGAACGTGGCCTTCTGGGCCCAGCCGAGTTCTCCTCACATGTGCCTTGGCTGTCCAGTTCTTCACCGCTCTGTTCCCAGTATGGAGCACAGTGCCTGGTCCTGGTGTTTCAGCAGGTATTTATTGAATGAATGATAAGTGCTGAGCTAATTCTCGGTAAGTTTGAACTGCAGAGTTCAGACAAGGTCTCTCTTTCTTCTGCCTCCTACTTGTGTTGATCGTCCTGATGGACAGATGGTTCCAAACGATCAGTATCTCTGAGCCCCCATAGCTTTTAGGGCGTGATGGTGCCCTTACAGAAGGTTTCTGTCATACTCTGGACCATGAATTCTGCTGTGGAGTCAGGTAGTTTACTGAGGAGTTTACTTTCAGTGCAGAGTGGAGGGGGCCTGGAAAAGCACTGTGGCAACAGGACACCTCCCTGTGGAGGGAACTTGAGGAGCTTGGGTGCAGGGGCCAGGCGCTGCTGACCTTCCCTGGGGCTTGAGCAGGCCATTTCTTCAGGGGATGAAACTTGTCCAGTGACCAGGACTGGGGAGAAAGGCTGTGTTGGGTACCACCTTGGACCTGTGGGATCCAGAGTTGATGGAAGGAGTTCAGACTCTCAAGAGCACCGCCTGAGCTGGGGTGGGATGTGGAGTTGCAGGGTTGGGGTCACAGGAAAAGAGCATTCTGTTATCTTTCTGTTACGTCTGCAGTGCGTGCTGCTCTCCCCGCCTTCCTCATGTGCATTCGGGTAGATTTTGAGCAGGCAGCCTGGAACCAAGGGTTGGTATAGGGAAGAAGGTTCCAGATATGCAGCCTTGTGTCTCAGACTAGGGATCTTCCCAGGTGGCTCAGTGAAAGAAAGAATCTTCCTGCCAATGCAGAAGACAAGGGTTGCATTCCTGGGTTGGGAAGATCCCCTGGAGGAGGAAATGGCAACCCACTCTAGTATTCTTGCCTGGGAAATCCCATGGACAGAGGAGCCTGGCAGGGTATAGTCCATGGGGTCACAAAGAGATAGGACTGAACAACTAAATAACATCATCATCATCTCAGGCTAGAGATAATGGCTCCCGGTCTGGGTGTCTCTCAGGACTTCTCCCATCAGACAGGTGGCATGCAGCTGTGATGGGCTCTTGCAAGCTGAGCTCAGGCTCAGTGTCTGACAGTGTGGACCCCTGTTGCCTGGCTGCCACTGCAGTCAAACTCTGATGCCTTTGTGCTCTCAGGGAAGGCTTCCGAAAACTCTAGCCGTGACTCAGCTGTAAAACCCACAGGAGCTGGCACAGAAGGGTGAAGCGGAGAAAGTTAACAGGCAGTTTAAAGACACTGCTGCTTCTTTGGCCTCCTGTGCCCTCTGAGGCAGTGCTGATGAGCTGGGGCCCCCTGCCAGGCCCTCTCCTCCCTGTGGCTTCCCTGAGAGCAGCCCGTAGCGCCGCAGACTCCTGCCCATGTGCCGGGGGCCCCAGCAGAGCACACGGTTCTCTGTAGTCACATTTGCAAAATGAGGATCCACCATCCTCTTGGCCACCAGGGCTGGGGACACCTGGTAAACCTCAAGACTTCCGTGTTCCCTGAGTTGTAGAGGTCAGGATAGGAACAGAGCAAAGACATCAGGGCCTTGGCCTTGGTCAGAGCAAAGAAGTCAGAGTCACTGGAAGGTGACTGTAGGACACTCCCTACGCGACCCTTAATCCATCTAGGCTAACATTCGACATTTGGCCTTGATGAAGTGCTCTGCCCTGTGATGGGGAGTGGAGGTCGAGATCAGTCACTGGCCTATAGCATAAGGGACCTGTCACTTCCACTAGATTTTAGGTTGTATGGCTTGAAGAGAATGCCTTTCCAGTAGGTACACTTTATACTTAAAGTTAGGGGGATATGCTGGCTCCTTCCATCTCGATTGCTGGCTAGTGGGAACCAGTGCTGCTCACTGAGCATCCTTGTAGAGGGGAGATTTGGTCTCATGGGCCGAGGTGACATGCCACCTCTCTGAGGAGCCCAGTGTCTCTGTTGCTCTCCTCCCTTTGATCTGTAGATGCTCCGAGAACTGTCTGGCCAGGTCCTTTGTGAGACTGGGCTAAAGACGACAGTCAAGCCACCATAGAGCGTTGGACCATGAGGGACAGTTTCTGGAAACTTGGCTCCTTCTGTGGGTGGAAGGAAATATCAAACCCCCTGGAAGATCCTTGCCTCTTGATAATAGGTTTTCTTGTCTTCCTCGTATCTTCTAGTCAAACTCCTCTATCCTTGGCTCCTTCCAGTTTAGTATTTGCAGGCACCTGATGTGAGGAGGTGCTGACAGGACTGGGTGTGTTAATGCTGGTACACGCTGATCTTACATGTTTGTCGGATGGCACTGCCCCCTCCCATTTGCCTGTGTGGCTGGTACAATGTTCAGTGGGGGCTCTTGCGTGATAGTTGTTTCTCAGTATAGAAGTGTTTTTTCAGTGGCTGTGAGGATCCTGGGGAGAGTGACCCTCTTCAACCTGTATCTGTATGTTTAATTCTCTTTGGAGAAAGTATTTGAAACTAGTGGAAGGAATATTGTCACAAATTTGATATGTCAAGTAACTGTTCTCTCAACCTCTGTTTTGGTGATGGGCAGGGTCAGGATGAACTAAGTAAGGTTTTTTTCCTCTAATTCCGAATGGTATCTAAGGCAGCACTGTGTGCTTGAATGGAGTAACCTTGATAGGAAAGGGCATAGCCTCAGTGAGCACACTGCTCCTGGGGGTACAGCACTGCCTTTCTTGCAGTGCTGTTCATGCAAGCATTGATCACCTGCTTTCTGCCAGATGTTGACTAATTACCACTGGAAAGAGTGGCAAAGACGGGCCTTCGGTGTGCTTGGTAGAGAACGCAGAACTCTGTACCCATGTGTGCCTGCAAATATCTATACAAGTGTTTTTGACCCTTTTAAAAGCTAGTTTAGAAGATTTCTCTTATAGGCAGAGGCGCCAAAGGTACTCAGTTGCCATTTTTCCCCTTGGGATTCTAGTCCCAGTTAGTTGTGCTTGATTTCCCTTTTCTGGTCAGATCAGTTGCCTTGAAAAAGATAAAGTCAAATGAGAATTGATTAGTTTTCCTTCTTGTCATTAAAAAAATTTTTTTGTTTGGAAATTCCAAATTTACAGAAAGTCACAAGTATAAAAATTATACAAAATTCTTTTATTCAGATTTTCCTGTTGACGTTTACCTCATTTGCTTTATCATTTGTAGTCTCTCTCTTTATATATCTCTTTATATAATTTCTTTCTGTACCATAAGGGCTAGAGATGTTCTAAAATACACTGACATACAACAAAAGCTATGGACGTCCATCAGCTTGGAATTGATGAGAGTACTCGTTAAACTCATGCTCTCCCTGCTCACGTTCCAGTGTTGCCCAGTGACCCAGTGGTGTCCACACAGCATTTTTCTCTTCCTTGTCTCTTAGCAGTTGTCTGCCTGAAGCATTAGGCCCAGGCTCTCTTTGTATTTGCTCCATATGAGGGTGTGAGCTTACAGAGTTCTCGTCTTAAATGTTTTTCACAATGTTCAGCTTGTTCCTGGCTGTCACATTTCCTGAAACTATTATCAAAATCCACGCCAATCTTTTTAAAATTCTTTATTTGTTCCTGGTTAGACCTCTCTCCCTCTTTCATCTCCCCCATAACGTGGGTGGCAGGCTAAGGGGAGGTGTCTGAGAGATCAAGCTCCCTGGGTCATGTCATATGTAGCCACCTTGGTTTTATTTTTCCTCCTGGGTGTCGGTTGCTGTTGCGCTGTATTTGAATAACCCACAGTTTTTTTAAGTCAAGCAAAGAATTACTTAGGAAAGGTTTAGGGGTGTGGTGAAGGGGAACTGATTAGAAGCTTGAAGTAGCAAGCCTCGGGTTTTTCTAGATTAGCGCTTCTCAGACTTTAATGTGCACACAAAGCTCCTGAGGATCGTGTTAAAATGCAGGTTCTGATTCAGTAGGTCTGGAGTGGGGCCCAGGATACATTTTTAATGAGTTCCTATAGCAGCAAGGTCCTAGAGAAGTTTTAAGACTTGGATGATTTAGATCCCAAGGTGCTGACCTCTGGAATCCAGAGATAGCTTATCTGTAGTTGATGATCTTAAAGGAATTTGAACAAAAGAGAAGTGTCAAGACCAGAAGATGTAAAGTCTGGAGTATTTAAAAAAAAAAAAAAAAGTAGTGGTGTGTTGCAGAGGATAAAGCAAAGAATCAGAAAGGATTGCGTCCCACTCTGCCACTCACCATCTGACAAACTCTCTGTAAACACTTGACCTTTGAGCCTTGGTTTCCTTTTGTTAAGATGGGGTAATAATACCCAGTTCTTAGGACTCAGCTTAAGAGCATTTATCTAAAGTGGTTCTGACACGGTATCTGGAATATCCTAGATGAACAGTGAGCGGAAGCTGCTGTTAGTGAGTGGTCAGAGCTTCCTTGAACCTGGTCCAGATTGTCGTACAGATGATTTGACCATGAACTCTGAGCCCTTAAGGGAGTGGAGTTCATTAGTGGCCATCATCGGTTGTCATGCCATTTTCTTAGACAGGCTTATTATCCAATTGGAGTGTTACAGACATAATCTCTAGCTTTGACATAGGATTTTGACAGAGCCTCAAGATATCTTTGTGAGCATGTCAAAAATATTTGTAAGCTAGTTGAGGTGGATGGGTTTGTGATTATTAGATGCATCAATAACAGTCGTGAACACAGATTAACGTGAATGAGAACTGTGGTCTACACTGGCACGGACATTGCTTTCAAACACACCTTATTAAAATGTTCGGTGAAGACAGTCACCAGAGTCCATATTTCTCATCCTCGGTGCCCCCAGACACAAGTCATTTGGGCCTGACATCTCCTTAAGTATTTTTCTGCATCCTGCTTCATGCCGTTTTTCCCTCCACAACTCTTGGAGCGCTCTGCAGTGCCACCCTTTTCTGGGATCAACAAACCGCCCTTTATCTTGTTTGTCCCTGGCGGGTGGATGGATGGTTTTTCCCTTCAGGATGATGTTTTCTTGGGTGGAGGCTTCTCCCCCAAGCCTCGTCTCCCTCACAGTCATTCTTTCTGTTCTTCTGACCAGTTCCCCAGTCCTTTACCTTCTCTGCGGAGCTCAGTGTCTGTGTTTCGTGTTAGCCCCAGGCCTGCTTGTCAGTGTGGGTCCGTTTAAGGATGCCGTCCAGCAGTGTAGCCTGCACACACGCCGCCGTGGCCCCGCAGGCTGGCGGCAGTCTCGGGACGCCGTCTTCTCGGCCCCCTCGCCCTGCCTCTCCCGTCCGCCCCTCGCCCCCTGGTAGCTGACAGCACGTGACCACTGCCGGTTCTCCGTTTGCCTCCAGTGCCGTTCGCCTGTGACACGTGACCATGTCTCCATCCCGTCTGTGGCTGGTCCATCAGCCCGTCGATGGACACGTTTCCTCCTCCACATTCTCTTTGGAAAGACCCCACAGCCGCGTGTCTGCGCAGGTTCCTGGCACTGCCTGTGCGAGCCGCCCACGTCTGCCTTGACCTTGGGCCTCGGCCGGGTGCTGGCTGCCGGCCCCGTCTTCCCGTGGTCCCTGGTCAGCCTCCTGCCTTGTCCCCGCAGGGGCTGCTGCGTGTCTCCACCCTCCCTCAGGAGAAAGTCTAAACTCCCTAACCTGGCTTTCCCAGCTCTCTAACATGTGATTGCCTCTTCATTCACCACCATAAACTTGATTCTGTAAAGTGTGAAGAAAGATGAGGCCCTTCAGGGCAGTGGTACCACTTCTAAGACCAGTGCACGTGATCTGTATTGTCAGAGAATTGTCAGCTTTCACAGTCCTTTCTGTTTGTTTTTGCCACATCTTGTAGTTCCCAGGAAGAGCCTGGAATAAATCTTCACGCCGCCCACCCCCCTACCCGCTCAGCATGAATTCCAGGGGCCTGGACTTTGTGTGTCATTGAGACAGGGCTTTGTCAGGCATATCTGAGAAACTTGACAGAGATAATTTCTGATGGGTGTCAGAATTCAAGCGTGAGAGACACTTGGTTTCAGTATGCAGCTAAGTGCTTCTGCTCAGGAAACTAGTTAAAAGAATGTTTCCTTAAAAAATGACGTCTTTAAGTAATAAACTCCCCAACACACACACACATTAGACCGGCTTCCAGCCCTCCTGAGTGTTGGCCAGCATGTGGAGGGACTGATTCTCCCCAGTGCTGGTGGGAAGGTGAACCAGTATGTCTGCTTTGGAGGACGGTAGGACAGTTTCTTTAAAAATTAAGGATAAATACAATAAAATAAATAAACGCATCCAAGACCGTTCACTGCATTTGAAAAAAAAGAGTTAAGGATACCCTGCCTTCTCTTGATCCTCTCTGTGGATCAAGTTAAGGATACACTACCTCTCTTGATCTGAGAGGGACGCATGGTTGGCTGAGCGGGGAGCGGGTCGATCTGATCCTGTACAAATGCTCCATCGTGAATGGTGTACCCTGGAAGCATGCTTTCACCTTGATTTCATGCTTGGAGAGGTTTATTCGTGCCTCCTGAGGCCCACTGCAGCCCCAGCCAGACACTCAGACTGACTTGTACCCTGAGAGGAAACCAGCTCAGGTGACCTGTGTCTCACTCAATTACTAGTGACTAATTGTGAGGTGGAGCCACTCACAGCCACCGTGTATTGAACAGTTTCACACGTAAACACGTTATTTTGGTTTCACTTCATAGCCTTTTTGAGGGGAGTGTTTTCCCCTTTCTGTGGATGAAAATAAAATAATCAAGAGTAACGAGGCTTCTTTCTCACCTCAGTGTCACCGTACCTCTATGGCCAAAGCCCTCTCCCACCCCCCACACCCTCTCAGTGGATAAAAGGGTGTTTTGCTTTGCTTTGGATCCCTTTTCCCCAGGGCCAAGTGTGGGATAATGCCGCTGTCTTCTGCTGTCCACTTTACCTCCCTTATCGCTCCTGGCCTCGGATTCACTCTTTTTTTGATGTTTAATATTTAAATATTTATTGCGCACTGGGCTCTGCTGTGCTGAGCGCTTTCCATCTGCTATCTTAATTACTGACCCCTCCTGACCATGTTACGAAGCAGTTGGTATTCCACCCAAGATGCCATGAGAAAACAGAGACTCAGAGCTTCCCAGAGCAGGCAGCTGAATGAAAGTGGTATCAGGCTCAGCCAGGATTGCTGTCAGCTGAAGCAGCTCAACCACAACATCACTGCTTCTGTCCTAAATGTTGGAAGTCCAGGGTTGTCTGGGAGAATCTGCACGGGATGGAATTCTGCACACAGGAGCCTCTTGGATGAGATGAACGCTCATGTTCTGCCGGACTTCTGGGGCATAGCGTGGGATTCTGTGTTTTAGCTGCGTAGTGTCAGAAAGGGCAGGGGGTGTGTTCTTCTGATAGGCATGTTGGCAGGCAGCAAGGAAGGAGTATGGTCTGGGCTTCCTAACTGTGCTGACGGTGTCTCCTGTGATGACATGGGCACGTGTATCCAGACATTGCCAGTGGCTGTCACGAGGGCCCCTCAGTGGCACAGAGTGTCCCCAATGCTACTGACCCAGGGACCTGGGTCTTCAGAAAGCCATCCTGTTCCTGCCTCTCATTAGATACCCTGGGTGTGCATCTGCTCGTTACGCTCGTCACTGTGGTTCTCTCAGGCTTTCGGTGGTCCTGCCTTGGTGTGTCTTGCTCTGGGTGTAAAGGGAAAGCTCTTGTCTGGGAAGAAAACTAAGAGGTCATGAGATTTTTTCCCCTCCCCCTCTTCCTAGTACTGAGCATGCTCCATAACCCACTGGGCAATGTTTTGGGAAAGCCCCCCTTGAGCTTCCTGCCTCTGGACCCGCTTGGATCTGACTTGGTGGACAAATTTCCAGCACCCTCCATTAGAGGACCACGCCTGGACACCCGGCCCATCCTGGACTCTCGCTCTAGCAGCCCTTCTGACTCGGACACCAGTGGCTTCAGCTCTGGATCAGATCATCTCTCAGATTTGATCGTATGTAGCTTACTGGGGGGTCGGTGGGGAGGGCAGGTGAGCTTGAGCAGGTGGGGTGCGGGCTGCGAGGTGGGCGATGGGAGGAGCTAGGACTTCTGAACCTCAGCAGAACAAAGGGTGCCCTGTGTCCCCACTCCTCCCTGTGTGCAGCACACTCGGAGCCTGAGCTGAGGCCTCTCCACCAGTTACTCCAACAGCTGTTAGGAAACAGTTTTGAGAGTAAATAGGGGAGTCCTGGTGGGATTCTGAAGTGTAACTTGTTCCCTAAGGGTGATCCTAAATGGTGACCATGAGCAGGTCCCTTTGATTCTCTGGCTGCAGTTTATTCCCCTATAAAGATTGGGCTTCCCTTGTGGCTCAGCTGGTAAAGAATCCACCTGCAATGTGGGAGACCTGGGTTCGATCCCTGGGTTAGGAAGATCCCCTAGAGAAGGGAAAGGCTACTCACTCCAGTATCCTGGCCTGGAGAATTCCATGGACTATATAGTCCATGGAGTCACAAAGAGTTGGACATGACTAAGCGACTTTCACTTCTCTTCACAAAGTGGAATTAGAGATGCTCCTAATTCTGTTCATTGCTTTAGATGGGGCTCAGTCTTAGGAATCTGCCTGGTAACCAGCTTTAATATTGATACTTTTGAGATTTTGTTTAAAGAATTTTCTCAGATCCCTGCCTCCAAAGGTTGATTGATGAAGGGATATGGACAGACAACTCACAGAAGAGGAAATAGAGGCAGTATTTCAACTTACAGGAGATACTTTATTGAGTAATTATTTCAGTTTACATCTTGATAATGTGTATATTTTTACCCACTTAAATTAGTAGAATTTAAAGCCTTGACACAAGTGTGTAGTGAAACTTGTGTTCTCACACGCTTTTGACAGAACAGAACCCTCATAGAAAGGATTTTGACATCTTATGTCTAGGAATGTGACCAGAGAAGACACAAAATAAGAAACTACACCTTAAAGTTTTTATTTATAATCCTGAAAACCTGGAAGGTATCTAAATGTTTAGCAGTAGGTAGAATAGGTCAGTGAAGTATAACTTGTTCCCTAAAAAGAATATCATAAATTAACTAAAAATGGTTATGAAGATTGGCAATATGAAGGAAAAGACTGAATTGGGGAGAAAAAAATTTATTTAAATTATAAGAGCAGTTGCTCTTAAAAATGCATAGGAAGAAAGTCTAAAAGAAAATGTATCAAATACTAAATGATATTTTTCATAATTTCTAGTGTAATTATTATTTTTAAAACACCTGTCATTTAAAAACCTCTGTCTTCCTTTTTCCTTCCCTAGTCAAGCCTCCGAATTTCCCCTCCCCTGCCCTTCCTGTCTCTGACGGGGGGTGGCCCCAGAGACCCTTTAAAGATGGGGGTTGGGTCCCGGATGGACCAAGAGCAAGCTGCTCTGGCTGCAGCCACTCCCTCCCCAACCAGTGCACCAAAGAGATGGCCAGGAGCTTCTGTGTGGCCGTCCTGGGACCTCCTCGAAGCTCCCAAAGACCCTTTCAGCATAGAGAGAGAGGCCAGGCTACACAGGCAAGCTGCAGGTAAGTGTGGGCGTGCACCTACAGTGGGGCCCGAGCTCTCGTTCTTGGGGCAGACAAGTGAACTGTCCAGAAGAGGACTTGATTGCATAGTGAATGAAGTCTCTGCATCTGCACAGAACGGTCTGTTCTGAGGAGTAAGTGCTAATGGGGACAAACTCGGGAACGCCTTTGAGTTGGAGCAGAGAGGGAACGAGATGACCTAGAACCACAGGGTCATGCCCCTTAGCGTTGGGATCCATCTGTGACTTGTTCTCTTCCATGGAGATCATGCACTGCTGTTGCTTTTGAGTCTTTTCCTGGGTGGATGCTTCAAGAGAAACCCTGGCAGTGCCTGGAATTTTGTCTGCCTCCCCCCGACCCCTCCCCATTCAGCGTTGTGTCAAGCACAACCCACACTGGAGCCTCCTTCCCCAAGACTTTCTGGTTGGTATCCAAGGGATGTGTGGGTTGCCTGCTTGCCCACCTCCACAGTAACGGACGTCTGCTGCTGTTGCTCCCCTATGAAGAAACTTTGCCATTCTTCTGGGTGAGGCCATTATATCGACTTCCATTTTTGTTCACAAAATATTGCTGATGGTGCCTACATTTCCTGCTATAGCAACACGTTGGACCTGTGCCTTTCAGAGAGTGGCCTTCCGTGTCATTGTCCTGAATGAAAATGATGGTTCATTTCACTGGCTGTGCAGTCCAGTTTTGGAGGAGGAGAGTAAAACAGGCAAGGACTAGTTGGTCCACCCTGAGGTCAGTCTCCGATCTGCAAGGGCACAGACTGAGTGGGGACAGGATTGAAGACTGGTACAATAGAAGGCTGGACTGGTCAGTTACCAAGAAGAGCAGGGACTCTAGAAAATTTAGGGCAGGCCAAACAGAAGACAGTTTCAACTCTATACAGCAACAAGGGTTTCTTAACTGAGTCAGAGAAACTTTATAAGAGGTTTGGACAGGGTTTCTGTTTGGTATAACGAGGAAGCTGAGGGATTGAGAGAAAATCAATCCCTTCCTGATGCCAGCACTTACCCTACAGTGCTGGGATCAGGAAGGCCCAGTGTCTCCTTCAGTTCTGTAAGGATATGTCTAGAGATGGTGCGGAATGGTTCTGACTACGAGGAGGTGTGACCACATTCTTGTCTTGCTGGTGGTGGTTCTTACTGTCAGTGTCCTGACTTCTGTGAGTGATGAGCTCACGGAGCAGACAGGAGAACGGAATGATGTTCCTTATTTGAACATTTGCAGAGAAGGTCCATTTGGACCAGGAAGCATTTAGGATGTTGTTTGAAAAATTGTCCAGTTTGCTTTCAAGTTCAGGCGTATCTTGTTTTATTGAACTTCACTTTATTGCACTTTACAAGTACTGAATTTTAAAAAAAGTACAGTTGATTAACACTACTGTGTTAGTTTCAAGTGTATGCAAAGTGATTCAGTTAGAGAGGTGTATATATCCTTTCTTTCTCAGGTTCTTTTCCCATTTAGGTTATTACAGAATATTGAGCAGAGTTCCCTGTACTATACAGTAGGTCCTTATTGGTTATCTATTTTAAATAGAGCAGTGTGTACATGTCAATCCCAAATTTCCAATCTGTCGAGATTGCTTTTTTTTTCCCTGACAAATTGAAGGTTTATAGTGACCTGTGTTGTCAGATGATGGTTAGCATTTTTTAGCCAATAAAATGTTGAGATTTTTAGACATAATGTGGTCACACACTTAATAGATTATAATATAGTATAAATACAACCTTCATATTCACTGGGAAACCAGAAAATTTGTATGATCAGCTTTATTGCAATGTTCATTTTATTGTGGTGATTTGGCACAAAACCCTGCAATGCCTCCGAGATATGCCTATAATTCTAAATTCAAATTAATTGGTATTGTAAGCAGTGACTAGATAAAACTGTCTTCTGGTTAGTGTATCATTTTATGTTTGAATATTGCTCAGGTTGTGATCGTTTTCACCTTGCACATGTGGTTTGCCATTCCTCCCAGTTTTGGTGGAGAAATAGAACTGGTAAATCAGGGTTACCATACTGGGCTGACAGGTTTGGGGAGGTGTCTGGTTTCTTGCCTTTCAGAGTAGTCATGAATGTTCTCCCAGCAGCCAGGCCAGGGGACCGTGGCCTGTCTCTCCTTCCCGAGCAGGTTCATCACAGAGAAGGGCAGGGCCTTTGTGGCTTCTCTGACTCCGGTTTCTCTGTCTTTTGCCAAAGCTGTAAATGAAGCCACCTGCACGTGGAGCGGTCAGCTCCCTCCCCGGAACTACAAGAACCCCATCTACTCTTGCAAGGTGTTCCTAGGAGGCGTCCCTTGGGACATTACGGAAGGTGAGCTCTGAGTCCTTCTCCTTCAGGGGTTGAAGGTGGCCCTGTGTTTCCAGAGGATGAAACTTGGCCTTGAGGCCAGGCCAGGCACTGAGCCTCTGCCCGGGCTCAGGGTGTGACGGGAGCAGCTGTGAGGGGAAAGGTGCCTTCACAGAGCCTGCGGGGCTGCTGGGCCTGGTGCCCACGCGTGTCACCGGAGACCTAGGGCCAGTTCAGAGCTGCCTGTCCAGGGGGACAAGCGACGCTGTTGGCCCTGTGCTTGTGCCGTCCTGGGGAGAAAGGTGCCCAAGTGTCTGCTATTCTTTCCATCCCTTTGCAGCTGGATTGGTTAACACCTTCCGTGTTTTCGGCTCTTTGAGTGTGGAGTGGCCTGGTAAGGATGGCAAGCACCCCCGGTGTCCTCCCAAAGGTAATATGCCGAAAGGTAATGCAGACATGGTAGGAGCTTTTTCTCCCTCCCCAGTATCTGATTGCACTGAGGGACGCTGGGATGGCACATGCATGCTGGTAATGTCTGGGCGTTCCAGAGCACAGAGCTCCTGGCACTTCTCCTCACCCAGCACGCCCCTCTATTTCTTCTGAGCTAACGTTCCACCTGTCCATCCAGACTCACACTGCAGTTGGGGCTGTCTGGAAAAGCCCATGCACACCTCCCTCCAACCTGAACCCTAGCAGTTCCTGTCCTCTCAAAGCAAGGTGTTTGCCTTTCCTGCCCAGTGACGCTGTCTCCTGACCTGATTCTGAGATCCCTCTGGAGTTAGCAGGAATGAGGACCAAGAGTCCTCACTGGTCTGAAATGAGACTCCCTCCCTGTAGAAAGGAGCAGGTGCTATTTTCACGCTGCCCCATCTTCACTGATGAACCAGTGATTGAACTAGGCTTTTAAAGAAGTACCTTTGCCCCTGCGCCACAGACCCGGTGTCGCTCCTTGCCCCAGGAAAGCCAGGCTTGCTGATGTGAGCATGCTTTGTGCTGTGACGTCAAGAGCTGTGTGGTGACGACGGGACCCTCTGTCCTGCCGCACCCACCCTTCCCGTACTAGATGGGAAATGGTGAGCATCCCTCCCCCCATTGGAAGTAGGACACAAATGTGTCTTACCCATATGCCATCTTTCTTGGAGGGAAAAAGAAACCAGCAACAACACCCTGCTGTAAATCCCCAGCTGAGGAGTAGCCCCCCCGAGGGATGTTAATGCAGTTTCTCCTTCCCTGGCAACAGGGTATGTGTATCTGGTCTTCGAACTGGAGAAGTCTGTCCGGGCCTTGCTTCAGGCTTGCTCTCATGACCCGCTGAGTCCGGATGGCCTGAGCGAGTACTACTTCAAGATGTCCAGCCGGAGGATGCGCTGCAAGGAGGTGAGCTGGCGCAGAGCCCTTGCTGGATCAGGGGCCTGGCTGTGAGGAGGCAGGCTTCATGGGGAGATGGGTACGAAGGTGCAGACGCGAATTCCTCCTGAGGCGAGAGGGGTGCTCTTCTTTCCCCGCGGTGAGTGCAGCGAACACTCTCTGATGTTTTAAAGTCTCCGCTGCCACCTCTGGGCATTAATGGTACGTGTGTGTTCCTGCTCATGGAAATCAGACTGTGTCCCAGCTCTCACTCTCCATCCTACTCTAGCCACCACTTCCTTCCCAAACGTCTTCTCCTAGAAATGAGATGGACTCTGCTTGGTCTTAACATCTACAGTTGTTCCTTCTAGTCCTGCCCTCCAGCTGTGCCTGCTGACCTCCCAACCTGTGGTGGGTAAATCCCTCTGTAGCCGCGCCCCCCCCCCCCGCCCCGCCCACAGTGACTTCTGCACTGCCATTCAGGGCTTTTTTAGTACGTGGTTCTCTCCATCTGATTCTCTCTCCCTTCGCATCTTGCTGTGTCAGCCTTGTGTGCGATTAGCATTTTGAGTCTCAAGCGAGGAGTCATCCTTCCTGGGCCTCACTGCATGTTCTTGCATCTTGAGTCTCGAGTGAGGCGCCATCCTTCCTGGGCCTCACTGCGTGTTCTTGGGCCCTGCCTCAGGATCTCTAAGTCGGTTTGGTTGGAGCTTGAGAATCTCCACCTTAACCAAGCTCCCCAGGTGGTGCTAGTGGGTGGTGTTTGAGAACCACTTGTCAAAGAAAGTTCTAAACTCAGGAATCAGCGTTACTTTTAAAAATTTGATAATAGAGTGTATTTTGTGATATTGGACTAGATAGTCAATATCTCTCAAACTTCATTTCCTCATTTATAAAATGGAAGATTGAAATGCCTATATTAGTAAAAAGATCTGCAGTTGCCAGGGCTTACAGGATTGGAGGATGAACAAGCCAAGCGTAGAAGATTCTGAGGATGGTGAGGATGGTGAAGGTGCTGTCTTAGGACATTAAAGTGGTAGATTGTTCCATCACCCAGTCGTCTCCAACACGCCGTTATACAGTTGCCAAAAACCCCATAGAGTTACAGTGGAAAAACAAACACCAATGATGTAAACCATGGAGTTCGGACAATGATGTCAGTGTAGGTTCCGTGATTGGAACAAATGTACCACTCCGGTGCGGAGCATTGAGAGTCAGAGAGGCTGTGGAGGCAGTGGGTATACAGGAGCTCTACACTTGGAGCTCAGTTTTGTTGTGAACCTAAAACTGCTCTAGAGAGTGAAGTCTATTGAAATCTGTAGGGTAAGGGGGATGATGCCTGCGTCATTGAGATGGTCACGTTGGGTTAAAATGAGAGATCCACGTTACAGAGCTGACTCTTGGTTTTACAGATGTTTCCTGGTGTTGGTACGCATTTTGTCCTCTGGCTGCCCACAGTGACCCACAGCTTCCCTGCCTTCTCTCCTTTCTTGCTGCGTGGAGCTCACACAGCCATCACTGCCTTCGCAGTGAGAGGCTACCACGGACCCTCCCCCCTCCAGTGCCCCTGCAGACGCCTTCCCGCCTCCTGGTCCCGTCTCATCACCTGGCAGTGCTGCAGCGTCCCTCTTGGGGGTGTGGACTGTAGGCTGCCCTGGTTCTCATCCCTCTCTGACCCTCTCACTTCCTGTATCTCCCCTCCATAGTAGTAGGTTCTTGATGCCTCTTCTTTCCGAGACAGACAAACTGCTCACTTGTGTGGGAGACTCACCTCTCTAGGCTTATGTCCTACTTGAGCCCTACCATCCTGCGGGGCCTTTCTTCAGGATGTCCTGTGATCGTGTACTCTGACCCTTTAAGGAGGAGACCTCCCTGGTGACTCAGTCAGTAAAGTGTCTGTCGGCAATGCAGGAGACCTGGGTTCAATCTCTGGGTCGGGAAGATCTCCTGCAGAAGGGAATGGCAACTCACTCCAGTATTCTTGCCTGGAAAATCCCATGGATGGAGGAGCCTGGTAGGCTACAGTCCATGGGGCCGCAAAGTCGAACACGACTGAGTGACTTCACTTTCACTTTTCACTTTGGAAAGCGTGGTGGCGCCCGGGATGTGATACTTTCCCGTGGCAATGGAAAAAACAAGATGGGCCTTTGCATCTTCAGTGAAACCGGCTCCCCGTGGTAATGAACTTCCAGCGTCTCCTTCGAAGGTTACCTCGGTCTGCAGCCCATCAGTCCTGATTCTTCTCGTTTTCCCACCATACCCAGGTGGTCTGCATTCTGCAGATTTTCCTCTAGAAGAATATTCTTGGTCATGGCCTGTTCTGTGCCCAGCTCCCCCAGCCTTCTCCCAGTCTTCATCACCTGTCCTCTGTACTACTGTTTTGCCTCCTTGCTGGTTTTCTGCCTCAAATCCCTTCCTGCTTTGAGACCTTTTTTTTAAAAAAACAAAAAACTTCACAGATTAATCTTCCAAGAACACTTACTGATCATCTGTCAACCCGCTTCATTCTGGAGCCTCCTGCCTGCTTTACCAGATTGTGTTCTAGGCTCACGGGGTTCGGAGGCAGAGGGCACAGTCTGCTCCTGCCCTGGTGTCTTTCTGCTCTGCTGAACCACAGTGACCTGTATGTGACTGTTGACCCTACATCTCTCCGGCTATCCCACTTCTCCTCTCCAAGCCCTCTGATACGCATGTTGGGCCAGTAACCATTCCACACAAATACCTTAAGGGTCCCCACCCTCTGTCCTTCAAGCTCCTGTCCTGTCGTTTCTCTGTGAGCTTCCTGTCCAGGGACTCTGGACCATACAGTGTGTTCATCAGTGTCCACGGTCCTTTGTTGGAACCCCACTGCTGAAGGCTGTGACAGAGTACCAGGATCCTGGGTGTGATAGTTTGGGACAGTTCTCACTCTTCAAGATGACTGACTGCTGTTCTACCATTTGTTGTCTTTGCACCACTTTGGACTCATGGCCTCAGTGAGATTCAGGTCTAGCTGTGCTGGGGTTTAGGGTGCCTGGGACCATGTGGGGCTCAGCCTCGCGTCTGCAGCTCACGTCTGCCCCTGCGGGAGCACCACGTGGCTCCCTGCCGGGACTGACACACCTGTGGGTGCTTTCAGGTGCAGGTGATCCCCTGGGTGCTGGCCGACAGCAACTTTGTCCAGAGTCCCTCCCAGAGGCTCGACCCCAGCAGGACGGTGTTCGTGGGTGCTCTGCATGGGATGCTCAACGCCGAGGCCTTGGCCGCCATTCTCAACGACCTATTTGGTGGTGTGGTGTATGCTGGGATTGACACAGATAAGCACAAGTATCCCATTGGTGAGTGTCCCACTTCTGTGTGGGACAGCTGGGCGGCCCCCAGGGTGTAGACCAAGATTGTGACACTCTCCTATGGGAGTGGAGGCGAGGCCTGACCCAGGCCTGCTCATCAGCATATTCCAGCAGTATAACATCTTTTTCTAGATATGCCACCAGTACTGACCTCTCTGTACCCACCCCTCTCCCCCCACCTCCTTTGAAGGGGAAGAAAGTTGATAGGAACCCTATAGGAGGTGATAGGAAGTGCAAACAAAACAGGAACATTGGTGTAAGGGTCAGCATTCACAGCCAAACCATTCTGAGACAGACAACAGGTAATACTTTATTAAAAGGCTGGGACTTTCCTGAACTTGCCTGGTTTCCTCTATTCAGAGGCCTTGAAAAGTGATCTTGTCTAGGGTCAGAGACCAAGCCAGGCTGAGGCAGGACTCGGGGTGACCCAGGCAGCAGAGTGTGGCCACAGCTCATGCTATCCTAGCAGAGGGGCGTCTGGGGGCCTGGCCACTGAGAAAGGTCAGGTTCCCAGTCAGAACAGAATCGTCTCAGTGCTGGGGCTTGGAGGTGGAACAGAGCCTGGCCTTCCTGATCAACACTGGCTCCCCTGGCCCTCATGCACCGTCTGCCCACCCACAGCATGTCTGGGCAGGAAGGAGCGCTGTGTGCTCGTCGCAGCGTAACTGCACACTGAGGGCGGGGACCTCAGAGCCCACGGGGCAGAGGCGGTGCTGGGCAGGGGGTGCTGCTTCTGACACCCCTGCCTGGCCTGCCTTCAGCTGTGCTCTGCCTGTGTCTGGCTTTCTGCTCTGAACTGGAATAACCACGCCTGTGGGTTTGCCCACACAAGGGAGTCTCTTTCCTCCCCCAAGGGGCCACTCCTGAGGGGCTGTGCCACCACGGTCTGCAGTTGCAGTCTGACGTGGTGCCACCAGCTGAACATGACTCGGAGGGCTTGAAATGTGCTGGTGCCACCTGTTGAAATGATGATGTTGGGTTAAAGAAAAAATATTACTGAAATTAATTGCCCCGCATTCTTTTCATTCATTCCACTACATTCCTTAGAGGTGGCTACTGGGAATCGGTAAAGTCAGCGAGTAGCCCGCGTTTATGTTTCTGTTGGGCAGCGCCGAGCTGATCTAGGAGCAGGCTCTCCTGAGTGTTGACACGCGGCCTTTGGGAGACTTGGGCTCAAGGGTGAGTTTCCCGTTTTCCGTAGGCTCTGGTCGTGTGACTTTCAACAACCAGCGCAGTTACCTGAAAGCAGTCAGTGCTGCTTTTGTGGAGATCAAGACCACCAAGTTCACCAAGAAGGTGAGTGGGTTGGTCTGCACCCTCCTCTGGGCGATCTGAGAGGTCTGGGCAGCCGCCACTCAGGGCAGCCCAAGACAAGAGCTGTGCCATGCTGTCTATGAGCCAGGCTTCCACCGACGCACCTGAGGGTCAGGGTTGAGGGTGGGCCTGGTCTCGGTTGATGAGAGCAGATGGGAGCCTCAGCATGGGGTCACGTTCCCTCACTGTGGTCCTCGACCAGCACTGCGAGCTAAGCCGACTTCCACCCTGACCTGCATCCTCCGAGTGCTTGCTTTTTGCTGGGTGATTGCTTTGCAGGTCAGGTTTGCTGAGAAGGCCAGGCAGTAACGTGTGGGGTTGCCACGCTGTGCACAGCCAGCCTGGAAGCTGCTGCAGTGATCTTGTCTCTCTCGAGGATCTCTGGGTCCTCTGCCCTAGTTCTTTGTGGGCCCCTTAAAATAGGAACCACCTTGTGTTCATATAGGTGAGCCATACCCACCCTTCTCTTGTGGCCCCTCTGGGCTCCCCATGAGAAGCAGCCCCTTAGTGATCCTGCCCTGCCTTTGTCTGCAGGTTCAGATCGACCCTTACCTGGAAGACTCCGTGTGTCATATCTGCAGCTCCCAGCCTGGCCCATTCTTCTGTCGGGATCAGGTGAGTCCCCTGGGCACTTGAGAGGTTTACAGAACCCTTTCCCTCAGTTAAACGTTGTCACGTTCATCACATGGAACCCGGAGGTCTCAGGTTCCTCATGGTTGTCTAGAGCACAGCAGAGGCAGCAGTGATGTTTGACCCTGAACTGCGGGGAAAGCCATGGAGCTGAGTCTTGGTGCTGTGGCCTCCCCGTCCTGGGGGTGCTGTGCAGTGGGGCACTGCTGCTCACAGGTGGTTTTGAGGATGACAGGGACCCGGGCAGGTGTGGTCAGCACTGCCTGTGAGCCAGCCAGGTCCTCCTGTTCTAGCTCTAAGCCCTTTAGGTTGATTCTTCCCTAGGCAAGGAATCCGTCTCTGTTGACTGCTGACTCTCTGGGCTGTTTTGGTGCTGCTGCCTGTTTTGTACCCAGTTGTCAGAAGCAGGCAGAAAGCAGCACGGCAGCTTTGTTGCATGCTTCTGGGTGGTGGAGCACAGATCTGGATGTGTTGCACGGAGCTTCTCCTCCTCTGTGATGTGTCTGTGTGCTCACCACCTGAGGATCTGTGTCAGTGCACATCTGTGTCAGTCTGATTGAGCAGGTTTGGAGCACGGCCGGAGACTCGCTGTTGGCGACAAGTCTCCTGTGTTGCTGGGCAGGGGAGTCGGGGGCCTGGTCGGGCACCAGCACCGAGTCTGTCCTTGCAGTTACTTCTGCAGTGGTGCTGTCGCTCAGGTGTGGAGTCTGAGTAGATGGCAGTTAAACTGAGGCCGCGAGAGGAGGAAGTGAAGTAAGTGTGGGTTGCTGGAGAGAGCTTGAGATCACGTGTGAGTCTGATCAGCCTCTTCTCCCAGGCTTGTGTGTGTCAGTGTGTTTCACAGATGGTCCCCATTTTCAGATATCTGGAAGTTAGTGGCCTGCCTGAGGTTACACAGCCAGCGGGAGTGAGGGGCTGGGACTGAGATGCTGATCTACATGTGCAGGCACCTCTCCTCACTGAGTGTGAGGGTGAAGCCATGCTGCCTGGCCTTAGGGCCTGGAGTCACTGTCTTTGAACGCTCTCCCGTATTGTGTGTGGCCGTGTGACAGAAGTGCTCCACAGGAGGTAGGACGGGCAGGGACTGGAAGAGCACCTGGGTGCTCAGAACTGAGGAGGGGAGCTGGCGTGGCCTCTCCACACTAGGAGCCCAGCATGCACAGTTGAGTCCAGCGTCGAAGCCGGTCATGCCTCATGTTGGGGACGAGAGGAGTCCCCGAGGCCAGCTCTTGCAACCCCACAGAGGCCATCAGGAGTGCCCACGCCCTCCCGGTCAGAGCAGGCAGCGCGCACAGCCGCCCCCCGGCTGGTCTGACACAGGCCTGGCTCCTCTCCTCTCTCCCCTCGCAGGTGTGCTTCAAGTACTTCTGCCGGAGCTGCTGGCACTGGCGGCACAGCATGGAGGGCCTGCGTCACCACAGCCCCCTGATGCGGAACCAGAAGAACCGCGACTCCAGCTAGAGGGGCCTGTGCACCCAGGGCCGGCCGCCTCCGCCGCCGGCCCACCTGCCACCGGCGACCAGGGAGCTGGCTTCCCGAGGACAAGGGAAATCGTAGTCACCTTTGCACTTGCTGAATCTGTCTTTGTTTCTGCACTAATTAATGCACAATGAGTTTTGTCGGGTTTTGTTTTCAGAGGATGTGCCAGGGCAAGGACCCTCTGGCTCGCCCTCCAAGCGACTCTGTAGTTTTCCCAGATTTTAGTTCCTCATTTTGCCGATGAAAAGCAAAAAAAAAAAAAGAAAAAACTACGTGTCCAGAAGGTATTGACACGACGCCTACATCTAGGTTTATTTATTAAAAGCGCTTTTTTACATTCCTTGCAATACTGATGGTGATGATGTGCAGGTCTCATTGGTTTCATTCTTGCAGTTGCCATACAGTGCCTTTCCATTTATTTAACCCCCACCTGAACGGCATAAACTGAGTGTTCAGCTGGTGTTTTTTACTGTAAACAACAAGGAGACTTTGCTCTTCATTTAAACCAAAATCATATTTCATATTTTACGCTCGAGGGTTTTTACCGGTTCCTTTTTACACTCCTTAAAACAGTTTTTAAGTCGTTTGGAACAAGAGATTTTTTTTCTTTCCTGGCAGCTTTTAACATTATAGCAAATTTGTGTCTGGGGGACTGCTGGTCACTGTTTCTCACAGTTGCAAATCAAGGCATTTGCAACCAAGAAAAAAATTTTTTTTGGATTTGAAACTGGACTGGATGAATGATGTTTGAGCGGCTGCTGTATATAGTTTTAAAATGGTTTATTGCACCTTCTTAAGTTGCACTTATGTGGGGGGGGAGGGTTGATAGAAGTTTTTAATCACAAAGTCACAGGACTTTTTTCTTTTGTAACTGAGCTAAAAAGGGCTGCTTTCTGGTGGGGGCAGATGAAGGCTCACAGGAGCCCTTTCTCTCAGAGGGGACAAGTACCCTACCCTGATTTCCTTCGTTTGAGAAGCGTATGAAGCAACAGTTGCGGTCGACTGAAATGCTACTGGAATTTGAAAACTTGACTTTTTCTTTCTTTCCTTTTTTTTTTTTTAAAAAAAAAAAAAACTACTTGCCCCTCTTTGGGAAGCTGTGTGCCAAAGAACCAGTGTCATAACGCCCCTCCTCCCTCCTGCTGAGCTGACGTTGCATTGTTGCATATCCCAGCTACTCTGTGGGTTTCGTGAAGCTGTGTGTGAAGTCTCTACCTCATTGTAGTATATGCAGGCAAGACTGCACTCTCCTACAGGTGTGTGGAGTAAGCTGTGGTGTAGTTTTTTTGGCACATAATAAACACGTTGCAGCAGAGTTCCGGTTCTGTCTCTGTGTCTGAGGTGGGGGAATGGGAACAGCGAGTCACTTAGGATTTCAGAGTAAAAACACACATTTCCTTGGATCTTCTATAATGGACGGGATTCCTGCCCAGGTTAATGGAGGGGCCATGAGGGGACCTGCCCCTTTAAGTCATTCTTGTTCACTTCTTGCACCTTGAAGGTGCTTTTCTGGTAAGTGGGTACCTCTCGTCCAGGTCTGTAAAAAGGCTGCACAAATAAACTTTCTCAGGTTCCTCTTGGGCTTTTCAGGTGGCAGTAGTGGTAAAGAACCCGCCTGCTACTGCAGGAGGCAGAAGAGACACGGGTTTGATCCCTGGATCGGGAAGATCCCCTGGAGGAAGGCATGGCAACCCACTCCACATTCTTGCCTGGAAAATCCCATGAACAGGGGAGCCTGTCAGGCTACAGTCCATGGGGTTGTGAAGAGTAGAACACAACTGAGTGACTTAGCAGGCAGCAGGTAGGGGTCTCCTCTTATCATCATCCTAGACCCACCTTTGGAGAAGACAATGGCACCCCACTCCAGTACCTGTCTCTTATACACATCTTAGATGTGTATAAGAGACAGAGCGAGGAGTCATCCTTCCTGGGCCTCACTGCATGTTCTTGCATCTTGAGTCTCGAGTGAGGCGCCATCCTTCCTGGGCCTCACTGCGTGTTCTTGGGCCCTGCCTCAGGATCTCTAAGTCGGTTTGGTTGGAGCTTGAGAATCTCCACCTTAACCAAGCTCCCCAGGTGGTGCTAGTGGGTGGTGTTTGAGAACCACTTGTCAAAGAAAGTTCTAAACTCAGGAATCAGCGTTACTTTTAAAAATTTGATAATAGAGTGTATTTTGTGATATTGGACTAGATAGTCAATATCTCTCAAACTTCATTTCCTCATTTATAAAATGGAAGATTGAAATGCCTATATTAGTAAAAAGATCTGCAGTTGCCAGGGCTTACAGGATTGGAGGATGAACAAGCCAAGCGTAGAAGATTCTGAGGATGGTGAGGATGGTGAAGGTGCTGTCTTAGGACATTAAAGTGGTAGATTGTTCCATCACCCAGTCGTCTCCAACACGCCGTTATACAGTTGCCAAAAACCCCATAGAGTTACAGTGGAAAAACAAACACCAATGATGTAAACCATGGAGTTCGGACAATGATGTCAGTGTAGGTTCCGTGATTGGAACAAATGTACCACTCCGGTGCGGAGCATTGAGAGTCAGAGAGGCTGTGGAGGCAGTGGGTATACAGGAGCTCTACACTTGGAGCTCAGTTTTGTTGTGAACCTAAAACTGCTCTAGAGAGTGAAGTCTATTGAAATCTGTAGGGTAAGGGGGATGATGCCTGCGTCATTGAGATGGTCACGTTGGGTTAAAATGAGAGATCCACGTTACAGAGCTGACTCTTGGTTTTACAGATGTTTCCTGGTGTTGGTACGCATTTTGTCCTCTGGCTGCCCACAGTGACCCACAGCTTCCCTGCCTTCTCTCCTTTCTTGCTGCGTGGAGCTCACACAGCCATCACTGCCTTCGCAGTGAGAGGCTACCACGGACCCTCCCCCCTCCAGTGCCCCTGCAGACGCCTTCCCGCCTCCTGGTCCCGTCTCATCACCTGGCAGTGCTGCAGCGTCCCTCTTGGGGGTGTGGACTGTAGGCTGCCCTGGTTCTCATCCCTCTCTGACCCTCTCACTTCCTGTATCTCCCCTCCATAGTAGTAGGTTCTTGATGCCTCTTCTTTCCGAGACAGACAAACTGCTCACTTGTGTGGGAGACTCACCTCTCTAGGCTTATGTCCTACTTGAGCCCTACCATCCTGCGGGGCCTTTCTTCAGGATGTCCTGTGATCGTGTACTCTGACCCTTTAAGGAGGAGACTTCCCTGGTGACTCAGTCAGTAAAGTGTCTGTCGGCAATGCAGGAGACCTGGGTTCAATCTCTGGGTCGGGAAGATCTCCTGCAGAAGGGAATGGCAACTCACTCCAGTATTCTTGCCTGGAAAATCCCATGGATGGAGGAGCCTGGTAGGCTACAGTCCATGGGGCCGCAAAGTCGAACACGACTGAGTGACTTCACTTTCACTTTTCACTTTGGAAAGCGTGGTGGCGCCCGGGATGTGATACTTTCCCGTGGCAATGGAAAAAACAAGATGGGCCTTTGCATCTTCAGTGAAACCGGCTCCCCGTGGTAATGAACTTCCAGCGTCTCCTTCGAAGGTTACCTCGGTCTGCAGCCCATCAGTCCTGATTCTTCTCGTTTTCCCACCATACCCAGGTGGTCTGCATTCTGCAGATTTTCCTCTAGAAGAATATTCTTGGTCATGGCCTGTTCTGTGCCCAGCTCCCCCAGCCTTCTCCCAGTCTTCATCACCTGTCCTCTGTACTACTGTTTTGCCTCCTTGCTGGTTTTCTGCCTCAAATCCCTTCCTGCTTTGAGACCTTTTTTTTAAAAAAACAAAAAACTTCACAGATTAATCTTCCAAGAACACTTACTGATCATCTGTCAACCCGCTTCATTCTGGAGCCTCCTGCCTGCTTTACCAGATTGTGTTCTAGGCTCACGGGGTTCGGAGGCAGAGGGCACAGTCTGCTCCTGCCCTGGTGTCTTTCTGCTCTGCTGAACCACAGTGACCTGTATGTGACTGTTGACCCTACATCTCTCCGGCTATCCCACTTCTCCTCTCCAAGCCCTCTGATACGCATGTTGGGCCAGTAACCATTCCACACAAATACCTTAAGGGTCCCCACCCTCTGTCCTTCAAGCTCCTGTCCTGTCGTTTCTCTGTGAGCTTCCTGTCCAGGGACTCTGGACCATACAGTGTGTTCATCAGTGTCCACGGTCCTTTGTTGGAACCCCACTGCTGAAGGCTGTGACAGAGTACCAGGATCCTGGGTGTGATAGTTTGGGACAGTTCTCACTCTTCAAGATGACTGACTGCTGTTCTACCATTTGTTGTCTTTGCACCACTTTGGACTCATGGCCTCAGTGAGATTCAGGTCTAGCTGTGCTGGGGTTTAGGGTGCCTGGGACCATGTGGGGCTCAGCCTCGCGTCTGCAGCTCACGTCTGCCCCTGCGGGAGCACCACGTGGCTCCCTGCCGGGACTGACACACCTGTGGGTGCTTTCAGGTGCAGGTGATCCCCTGGGTGCTGGCCGACAGCAACTTTGTCCAGAGTCCCTCCCAGAGGCTCGACCCCAGCAGGACGGTGTTCGTGGGTGCTCTGCATGGGATGCTCAACGCCGAGGCCTTGGCCGCCATTCTCAACGACCTATTTGGTGGTGTGGTGTATGCTGGGATTGACACAGATAAGCACAAGTATCCCATTGGTGAGTGTCCCACTTCTGTGTGGGACAGCTGGGCGGCCCCCAGGGTGTAGACCAAGATTGTGACACTCTCCTATGGGAGTGGAGGCGAGGCCTGACCCAGGCCTGCTCATCAGCATATTCCAGCAGTATAACATCTTTTTCTAGATATGCCACCAGTACTGACCTCTCTGTACCCACCCCTCTCCCCCCACCTCCTTTGAAGGGGAAGAAAGTTGATAGGAACCCTATAGGAGGTGATAGGAAGTGCAAACAAAACAGGAACATTGGTGTAAGGGTCAGCATTCACAGCCAAACCATTCTGAGACAGACAACAGGTAATACTTTATTAAAAGGCTGGGACTTTCCTGAACTTGCCTGGTTTCCTCTATTCAGAGGCCTTGAAAAGTGATCTTGTCTAGGGTCAGAGACCAAGCCAGGCTGAGGCAGGACTCGGGGTGACCCAGGCAGCAGAGTGTGGCCACAGCTCATGCTATCCTAGCAGAGGGGCGTCTGGGGGCCTGGCCACTGAGAAAGGTCAGGTTCCCAGTCAGAACAGAATCGTCTCAGTGCTGGGGCTTGGAGGTGGAACAGAGCCTGGCCTTCCTGATCAACACTGGCTCCCCTGGCCCTCATGCACCGTCTGCCCACCCACAGCATGTCTGGGCAGGAAGGAGCGCTGTGTGCTCGTCGCAGCGTAACTGCACACTGAGGGCGGGGACCTCAGAGCCCACGGGGCAGAGGCGGTGCTGGGCAGGGGGTGCTGCTTCTGACACCCCTGCCTGGCCTGCCTTCAGCTGTGCTCTGCCTGTGTCTGGCTTTCTGCTCTGAACTGGAATAACCACGCCTGTGGGTTTGCCCACACAAGGGAGTCTCTTTCCTCCCCCAAGGGGCCACTCCTGAGGGGCTGTGCCACCACGGTCTGCAGTTGCAGTCTGACGTGGTGCCACCAGCTGAACATGACTCGGAGGGCTTGAAATGTGCTGGTGCCACCTGTTGAAATGATGATGTTGGGTTAAAGAAAAAATATTACTGAAATTAATTGCCCCGCATTCTTTTCATTCATTCCACTACATTCCTTAGAGGTGGCTACTGGGAATCGGTAAAGTCAGCGAGTAGCCCGCGTTTATGTTTCTGTTGGGCAGCGCCGAGCTGATCTAGGAGCAGGCTCTCCTGAGTGTTGACACGCGGCCTTTGGGAGACTTGGGCTCAAGGGTGAGTTTCCCGTTTTCCGTAGGCTCTGGTCGTGTGACTTTCAACAACCAGCGCAGTTACCTGAAAGCAGTCAGTGCTGCTTTTGTGGAGATCAAGACCACCAAGTTCACCAAGAAGGTGAGTGGGTTGGTCTGCACCCTCCTCTGGGCGATCTGAGAGGTCTGGGCAGCCGCCACTCAGGGCAGCCCAAGACAAGAGCTGTGCCATGCTGTCTATGAGCCAGGCTTCCACCGACGCACCTGAGGGTCAGGGTTGAGGGTGGGCCTGGTCTCGGTTGATGAGAGCAGATGGGAGCCTCAGCATGGGGTCACGTTCCCTCACTGTGGTCCTCGACCAGCACTGCGAGCTAAGCCGACTTCCACCCTGACCTGCATCCTCCGAGTGCTTGCTTTTTGCTGGGTGATTGCTTTGCAGGTCAGGTTTGCTGAGAAGGCCAGGCAGTAACGTGTGGGGTTGCCACGCTGTGCACAGCCAGCCTGGAAGCTGCTGCAGTGATCTTGTCTCTCTCGAGGATCTCTGGGTCCTCTGCCCTAGTTCTTTGTGGGCCCCTTAAAATAGGAACCACCTTGTGTTCATATAGGTGAGCCATACCCACCCTTCTCTTGTGGCCCCTCTGGGCTCCCCATGAGAAGCAGCCCCTTAGTGATCCTGCCCTGCCTTTGTCTGCAGGTTCAGATCGACCCTTACCTGGAAGACTCCGTGTGTCATATCTGCAGCTCCCAGCCTGGCCCATTCTTCTGTCGGGATCAGGTGAGTCCCCTGGGCACTTGAGAGGTTTACAGAACCCTTTCCCTCAGTTAAACGTTGTCACGTTCATCACATGGAACCCGGAGGTCTCAGGTTCCTCATGGTTGTCTAGAGCACAGCAGAGGCAGCAGTGATGTTTGACCCTGAACTGCGGGGAAAGCCATGGAGCTGAGTCTTGGTGCTGTGGCCTCCCCGTCCTGGGGGTGCTGTGCAGTGGGGCACTGCTGCTCACAGGTGGTTTTGAGGATGACAGGGACCCGGGCAGGTGTGGTCAGCACTGCCTGTGAGCCAGCCAGGTCCTCCTGTTCTAGCTCTAAGCCCTTTAGGTTGATTCTTCCCTAGGCAAGGAATCCGTCTCTGTTGACTGCTGACTCTCTGGGCTGTTTTGGTGCTGCTGCCTGTTTTGTACCCAGTTGTCAGAAGCAGGCAGAAAGCAGCACGGCAGCTTTGTTGCATGCTTCTGGGTGGTGGAGCACAGATCTGGATGTGTTGCACGGAGCTTCTCCTCCTCTGTGATGTGTCTGTGTGCTCACCACCTGAGGATCTGTGTCAGTGCACATCTGTGTCAGTCTGATTGAGCAGGTTTGGAGCACGGCCGGAGACTCGCTGTTGGCGACAAGTCTCCTGTGTTGCTGGGCAGGGGAGTCGGGGGCCTGGTCGGGCACCAGCACCGAGTCTGTCCTTGCAGTTACTTCTGCAGTGGTGCTGTCGCTCAGGTGTGGAGTCTGAGTAGATGGCAGTTAAACTGAGGCCGCGAGAGGAGGAAGTGAAGTAAGTGTGGGTTGCTGGAGAGAGCTTGAGATCACGTGTGAGTCTGATCAGCCTCTTCTCCCAGGCTTGTGTGTGTCAGTGTGTTTCACAGATGGTCCCCATTTTCAGATATCTGGAAGTTAGTGGCCTGCCTGAGGTTACACAGCCAGCGGGAGTGAGGGGCTGGGACTGAGATGCTGATCTACATGTGCAGGCACCTCTCCTCACTGAGTGTGAGGGTGAAGCCATGCTGCCTGGCCTTAGGGCCTGGAGTCACTGTCTTTGAACGCTCTCCCGTATTGTGTGTGGCCGTGTGACAGAAGTGCTCCACAGGAGGTAGGACGGGCAGGGACTGGAAGAGCACCTGGGTGCTCAGAACTGAGGAGGGGAGCTGGCGTGGCCTCTCCACACTAGGAGCCCAGCATGCACAGTTGAGTCCAGCGTCGAAGCCGGTCATGCCTCATGTTGGGGACGAGAGGAGTCCCCGAGGCCAGCTCTTGCAACCCCACAGAGGCCATCAGGAGTGCCCACGCCCTCCCGGTCAGAGCAGGCAGCGCGCACAGCCGCCCCCCGGCTGGTCTGACACAGGCCTGGCTCCTCTCCTCTCTCCCCTCGCAGGTGTGCTTCAAGTACTTCTGCCGGAGCTGCTGGCACTGGCGGCACAGCATGGAGGGCCTGCGTCACCACAGCCCCCTGATGCGGAACCAGAAGAACCGCGACTCCAGCTAGAGGGGCCTGTGCACCCAGGGCCGGCCGCCTCCGCCGCCGGCCCACCTGCCACCGGCGACCAGGGAGCTGGCTTCCCGAGGACAAGGGAAATCGTAGTCACCTTTGCACTTGCTGAATCTGTCTTTGTTTCTGCACTAATTAATGCACAATGAGTTTTGTCGGGTTTTGTTTTCAGAGGATGTGCCAGGGCAAGGACCCTCTGGCTCGCCCTCCAAGCGACTCTGTAGTTTTCCCAGATTTTAGTTCCTCATTTTGCCGATGAAAAGCAAAAAAAAAAAAAGAATTCTACCTCATTGTAGTATATGCAGGCAAGACTGCACTCTCCTACAGGTGTGTGGAGTAAGCTGTGGTGTAGTTTTTTTGGCACATAATAAACACGTTGCAGCAGAGTTCCGGTTCTGTCTCTGTGTCTGAGGTGGGGGAATGGGAACAGCGAGTCACTTAGGATTTCAGAGTAAAAACACACATTTCCTTGGATCTTCTATAATGGACGGGATTCCTGCCCAGGTTAATGGAGGGGCCATGAGGGGACCTGCCCCTTTAAGTCATTCTTGTTCACTTCTTGCACCTTGAAGGTGCTTTTCTGGTAAGTGGGTACCTCTCGTCCAGGTCTGTAAAAAGGCTGCACAAATAAACTTTCTCAGGTTCCTCTTGGGCTTTTCAGGTGGCAGTAGTGGTAAAGAACCCGCCTGCTACTGCAGGAGGCAGAAGAGACACGGGTTTGATCCCTGGATCGGGAAGATCCCCTGGAGGAAGGCATGGCAACCCACTCCACATTCTTGCCTGGAAAATCCCATGAACAGGGGAGCCTGTCAGGCTACAGTCCATGGGGTTGTGAAGAGTAGAACACAACTGAGTGACTTAGCAGGCAGCAGGTAGGGGTCTCCTCTTATCATCATCCTAGACCCACCTTTGGAGAAGACAATGGCACCCCACTCCAGTACTCTTGCCTGGAAAATCCCATGGATGGAGGAGCCTGGTAGGCTGCAGTCCATGGGGTCGCTGAGGGTCAGACATGACTGAGCGACTTCCCTTTCACTTTTCACTCTCATGCACTGGAGAAGGAAATGGCAACCCACTCCAGGGTTCTTGCCTGGAGAATCCTAAGGACGGGGGAGCCTGGTGGGCTGCCGTCTATGGGGTCACACAGAGTCGGACACGACTGAAGTGACTTAGCAGCAGCAGCAGCAGCAGACCCACCTTGGAGGGACCAGAGGCTAGCTCCTTGGGGGTCGGCACAGGCCACTTGTTCTCAGCTCCTTCTGTACGCCTCAGAGCTTTCTTCTTGGGAGGCTTCGTATCTATTGGAGTCATCTATGCTGACCCAGTTCTTTACTGAACAGGAATAAATTTTTGCTATTCTTCGGGACTATCACCTGAACTGTTACCTCACAGGCTTCCAGGATTTGTTAATCCTGGTCTACTGATGATTTTTCCAGGTAGGTCATGCCTGGGCCCAGCTGCTGGAGCAATTTCTGGAAGATTCCATTTTAGTCATTGGTGGAGGGAGCTCTGCATGCCGAAGCATCCCTTCCATGAAGAGATGCAAGAACTCACTGTCGTCGTGGGTGGGGAGTCCCGTCAGCCAAGGCGCGGCTGGCTGCAGCCTGATTTGAAGTTTGCTGGTAAACTCCTGCAGCCCTCTCGGGGCAGGGGCTCTGACCCGTGCTTTTGGTGTCCTGTCCTGTTCAGAGTCATCTCTTCTCCCCGTTTATCTCATCCTGGTCCACATGCTGCTTTCAGGGCACGAGCTTCCTCCTTCAGCCTTCCTATTCCCAGTCAGTCTAGAGGGACTGACGGGACTGTCCAGGTGTTGAGGGATGAAGCACACTGCCTGGTGCCCCTGACCTCATCCAATCTGGGCAGCCCAGCCCTTCCTTAGGTCAGGTGAGGGCCTGGAGCCCACTTCAGCAGAGGTGGAGAGGAGCAGTACTCCTGAGGCTGTTGTGGCACCAGTGTAGTTAGTAGCCAGTGCTGTTGGCTTCAGAAGGACTAGGTTTGAGGATGGATAAGACAGGAACAGCCTGAAGACAGCAGTGGTGGTTGGAGAAGGTGCCTCAGTTGGAGGCACTACAGGTGAACTGGGCTCTGCCGGTAAATATTTGCGAACGAACTTTGTGCTAGGCACTGTTCAATGCAAAACGCCGCTGTCACAGAATTCATCCCTAGCTTAGAAAGCTGAGACAAGTCACTGTGACACATGCTAAGAAATGATAGAGCAACATTTAAAGGATAGCAGTGCTGGATCATCGGAAAAGCAAGGTTTCAGAAAAATATCTATTTCTGCTTGATTGACTATGCCAAAGCCCTTGACTGTGTGGATCACAATAAACTGTGAAAAATTCTGAAGGAGATGGGAATACCAGACCACCTGACCTGCCTCTTGAGAAACCTGTATGCAGGCCAGAAAGCAACAGTTAGAACTGGACATGGAACAACAGACTGGTTCCAAATAGGAAAAGGAGTACGTCAAGGCTGTATATTGTCACCCTGCTTATTTAACTTATATGCAGAGTACATCATGAGAAACG
>SJYT01034753.1:329620-357460 GCA_006410635.1 Cephalophus harveyi | reverse complement strand
GAAGAATTGATGCTTTTGAACTGTGGTGTTGGAGAAGACTCTTGAGAGTCCCTTGGACTGCAAGGAGATCCAACCAGTCCATCCTAAAGGACGTCAGTCCTGGGTGTTCATTGGAAGGACTGATGTTGAAGCTGAAACTCCAATACTTGGGCCACCTGATCTGAAGAGCTGACTCACTTGAAAGTACCCTGATGCTGGAAAAGATTGAGGGCAGGAGGAGAAGGGGATGACAGGATGAGATGGTTGGATGGCATCACCAACTCAATGGACATGGGTTTGGGTAGATTCCAGCAGTTGGTGATGGACAGGGAGGCCTGGCATGCTGTGGTTCATGGGGTCACAATGAGTCGGACATGACTGAGCGACTGAACTGAAGTGCTAAAAAAAATGATAAAAGGATAACAGTGCTACTTAATATATAAATTGGAGAAAAAGCCCCTTTGATAAGGTGACATTTGAGCAAAGATTTGGAAGTGAGATAATCATTTCCCAGTTGTACTTGTGTCTCCACCAGGCTACAAGGCTGACCTTCGTGGGGACCTGGTGCGCGAGGCCACCCCCTGCCTTCTCACTTTTTCATACTTCCACGCGCTGCTGCTGTTCCCCGCTCCCCCCCACCACCACGCCCCCAACACACACACCCTGCCTGGCATGTGTGGAAGAGATGCACCTCTCCTCCAACGCCTTGGGCGATCCAACCACTGTAGAGTTCAGTCGCTCAATCGTGTCCGACTCTGCGACTCCATGGACTGCAGCACGCCAGGCTTCGCTGTCCATCACCAACTCCCGGAGCTTACTCAAACTCATGTCCATCGAGTCAGTGATGCCATCCAACCATCTCATCCTCTGTCGTCCCTTTCTTCTCCCGCCTGCAATCTTTCCCAGCATCAGGGTCTTTTCCAGTGAGTCAGTTCTTCGCATCAGGTGGCCAAGAAAGTATTGGAGTTTCAGCGTCAGTCCTTCCAATGAATACACAGGACCGAAGTAGAAGCAGTAGAAACCACTGTAGAAGACTTTCAGACACCAGCCTGAGATGACCATAGACGGGGCGGAGCGGAAGAGCCTTGCCCAGCAGGGGGCGGATCAATAGCTCGTTCCGCCCACTGGATGCAGACGGGCCGTCCATATTTCCGTTCTATTTTGCCTCCGCCCCGCTAGGGGTCGCTGTGGAGCGCTGGAGTAGGCTTAGCGCGTCCCAGGCTAGGCGGAAGCGGCTTTCTGGCCTGCGCTTTATAGGTCTCTCTTGTGCTTCCTGTTTCCTCTTTTACCAAGGACCCGCCAACATGGTAGGTGTTTTGGATCCAAGTTGGTGCCCGCCAGAATCGTCCTCCATCCGCCGTTTTCCTCAGCTCCCAGCCTGTAAGGAGGCGCGCACTGCCCTGTGAGGCTGAAGCCTCCGTAGGTTGTTGGTTTCCGCGTTGACCCCTCGCTCCACCACTGCCCGGCCGGGCCTTTACTGTACCGGGCTCAGCCCCAGACCACGAACCCAACTCGGGTCAGGGTGTGACGCCTCGCTGTTTCCTGGAGCGGGGTGGTCCTGGCTCGCTAGTGACCCTATTTTCTCCACCCGCAGGGCCGCGTTCGCACCAAAACCGTAAAGAAAGCGGCCCGGGTCATCATTGAGAAGTACTACACGCGCCTGGGCAATGACTTCCACACCAACAAGCGGGTGTGCGAGGAAATCGCCATTATTCCCAGTAAGAAGCTTCGCAATAAGATCGCAGGGTGAGTCAAGTCTGCGTTCGGTTTCCAGGGCCTTCGTGGCCTCGCGGGTGGGTCCTGGGAGCTGTGCTCTGTGGGGTTTTTTGGTGAAGTTGTCTTGTGTTCACGTTGCGTTGATACTTGGCTGTTTGACTGGCAATGGCCCTTAGACGAAGTTAGCCCCAGTCGATCTCTGGAAGAGAATATTTAAAGATCTACCTGATTTACTGCTGTATTGCGTAAATTGGAACTCGAAGGAAAGCAGATGAGGGTTGGGAGGGATCGCGAAAGTTGTTGGAGTATTTGGTGGTTTAACAAACGAACATGAATACAGAGGACAGGCATGCCTGGATAAGCGGAGCTGCGTGTAGAGGTTCTGTGTATGTAGAAGATTCCCAAGATGAGGACTCCTCTCCCTTCTCACTGCGGGAAAAGAACTGAAACTCCTACGTGCACATCCAGAGGTGCTGTGTACCGTGGGGACCAATGTGTGTTCTTGGGCGCTTTGTAGCTACGTCACACATTTGATGAAGCGGATTCAAAGAGGCCCTGTGAGAGGCATCTCCATCAAGCTGCAGGAGGAGGAGAGAGAGAGGAGAGACAATTACGTGCCTGAGGTAAACTTTCTGGGTCTTAACACTGGACCTCTGGTTCATCCTGAAAGTTAGAAGCAGGTCCCTGAGAACCGTTTCAGGTACTTGGTTTCCAGGGAGACCTCAGCTGCATCTCCATAGACGCCCCGCTCTTAAGCCGCTGAGCTGTGCTTGGTGGCTCAGTCGCGTCCGACTCTGTGACCCCTTGGGCTATAGCCCGCCACGCTCCTCTGTCCGTGGGATTCTCCAGGCAAGAATAGTGGAGTGGGTTGCCATACACTTCTACAGGGGATCTTCCCGACCCAGGAGTGGAACCCAGGTCTCCCACATTGCAGGCGGATTCTTTACCATCTTAGCCACCAGGGAAGCCCGTAAGCAGCTGCAGGTGCCCGTAATCTGTTAATACCTGCCTATATGTTGTGTTCCGCCCTGTTAGGATCGTGTAAGTTCTGTACACGAGAACCTTGTATGATTGGTGAATTACCATGTCTTCCGGCTTGGTTTTTTTTTTTTTTTGCTTTGGCATAATATTCCTGGAGTGTAATACTGAATTTGTGGGATCCTATTGTATCCCCTCTGTGCTTCCCCCCTCCCCCAATTTTTCTTCCTCATTTAAGAATCTTGGAGAAAAGGCAGGGAAGGTGAGAGATTCTCTCATTTATTACTATTTGGGGCTGGCCTTGTTTCTCCTAGGTCTCAGCCCTGGATCAGGAAATCATTGAAGTAGATCCTGACACTAAGGAAATGCTGAAGCTGTTGGTAAGTGTTTGCTGAATTCCTGAAGTAGGGTTTCCCTGGTCACCAACTATCAGTAGCTCTCTGCTATCTGTAATACAATGGGGTAACACTTCTTGAATCTTTAAAATATATTAGGTAGTCTCCACATTTTCTATATGCTGTTTTCCTCACTGTATCCCATGAAGTACCTCCTGTTTACATTTTACAGATGTTGGAGTGGTAATTTCAGGTTAGTGGTTGGCAGAGGTGGGACTCCATCCACACTTCTAATCACTATGCTAGACTACCTTCAGAGGGGGTTTAGCTGGTTGCTAAAGGTTGAGTTTGCTGTCCACGTGACGATAACTCCCAGATCTAGTGACCATTGCTCTTCTTGCTCTTCTGTGTCCATATGCTAGCCACTCACATGAGCTCTGGTTTCATTTCTGGTGCTGACAGGGCGCTACTTGAGTGGTTCACCTGTCTTCAGCACACTGATAAGTGTCTCTTCTGTGCTTTATCTTAGTACTTCTGCATTTTGGTGAAGGCATGAGCTTCAAAGTCCAGGAGGCAGTTGATTTCAAGCAACTTTATTTTTCCCTTTTTTATGATGATGAAACGTTTAAATAATAGCATGAATTCCTATATACCTACCACCCAGCTTCAGAAAAACATCAGTACAGCTGACGCCTGTTACAGATTATTTTCTCCTGAAATAACCACTATCCTGGAATGTAGCTTTTTATTTTCAACTGTAAAATTGATCTTTGAGCATGAAATGAGGAATTAATTGCTGGTTATGTGGAGGGACCTTGGTTTCACTGCACTTAGATTGAGCCAGCTCTGAGCCAGGCCCTGCCCTTGTCCCACCACTCCTCTTCCTGGGCCTTCACAGATGCTGACTGCATGAGTGATGCATCCTATCTGAGACTGGTCCTGAAAGTGAAGGGGCACTGTGTTAGCCTTAGAGCAGTATTCTCAAAGGGACAGATTTTGCACCCAGGGGACATTTGGTGATACCTGGTCACAGCTGGGGGTACAAGCAGACTTGTGGGTAAAGGCTGAGGATGCTGTTAAAAGTCTTAGAATGCACAGGACAGCTGCCTTGTGACTGTTGGGGTGGAGGATCCTTCAGATAGAGTCCACCCCCTTGAGTTTACTGGTCTGGGGTGGGGAGAAGGCTGTCACTTTTCTGCAGGGTCCCAGCAGTCTGACCCAAGCTGGAGGAGGTTGGTGAAGCATAGCCTAATGGTGGTGCTAAACAGCCACACTAAGCCCATTTTTATCATTACAGGACTTTGGCAGTCTGTCCAACTTGCAGGTCACGCAGCCTACCGTTGGGATGAACTTCAAAACACCGCGTGGAGCCGTTTGAGTCTTTTCTGCTGTGCTGTAATATTTTCAATAAACCTCGGACAACAACCTTGCCTGTGTCATCTGTGGGGTTGGGTCCTGTTGGAACTAAGGACAGGAATTCTTTCTCACGGGAGAAGTGTCCGGCAGAGCACCTGTGGGCAGTTCCCGTATAGACGGTGGATGCATGAGAAGGCCTGGTCCTGGCAGGTCCTGCATGCTCACTCTGGCTTCGGGCAAAAGTCAGGAGATGCGTTTCCCTCTTTACCCCATGTGTCCTGAGCTCAGCCTCTCCTGGGTACATGTAGTTTGGGTTAGTGAACCTTCTTGTCTTAAAAAGGTAATGTTCCTCACATGTATGAGGGTTGGGTTTTCTGGGGATGGGAGATAGAATGGGTGTGAAGCACAGGAAACTTAAGTGAGAACGGATGTGTGTGTGGAAGGATCAGTGAGACCATGCGATGTGTCAGGTTAAGGGAGGCAGAGCTTGCTAGGTGCATCTTGGGAGATGGTTCTGAGCTTAGGGATCCTGCTGAGGCCGTGGGTCCAGCTGCGTGGAGAGTGCTAGGTTGGGCTCGTGGTTTTTCATAAGTAGCTGGAGGAACAGTTGGAGCACTTTGATACTGGGAAACATCCTGAAAACTTCTACTGTAAATACACAAAGTCATAACACCTGATATAATTTCTAACTTGAAGTGTTGCAAGAATATAGCATAAAGAACTTTAACTCTTTCCAGACCTCTCAGTTCACATTTTCTCCCAATTGTTTTATATACACAGATTTTTTCTGATCCATTGGAATTAAGTTACAGATGTGCCATTTTTTTTGAAATATCTTGTCAGTATCCTAAGAACAAGGACATTCTTTTAACAGCCATAGATGAATGATCGTAATCAGGAAATCCAAATGGATATGATACTGCTACCATCAGTTAAATTGCTCAGTTGTGTCTGACCCCATGGACTGCAGCATGCCAGGCTTCCTTCTCCATCACCAACTCCCAGATCCTGTTCAAACTCATGTCTATCGAGTCGGTGATGCTATCCAATCATCTCATCCTCTGTCAACCCCTTCTGCCTTCAATCTTGCCCAGCATCAGGGTGTTTTCCAGTGAATCATTTCTTCACATCAGATGGCCAAAGTATTGGAGCTTCAGCATCAGTCCTTCAATGACTATTCAGGACTGGTTTGATCTTGCAGTCCAAGGGACTCAGAGTCTTAAACCCCACAATTCACAAGCAATTCTTTGGCACTCAGCTTTATAGTCCAACTCTTGCATCCATACATGACTGCTGGAAAAACCATAGCTTTGACTAGACAAACCTTTGTCGGCAAAGTTTGCTTTTTAATAGGCTGTCTAGGTTGGTCATAGCTTCTTCAAAGGAGCAAGTATCTTCATGGCTGCAGTCACCATCTGCAGTGATTTTGGAGCCCAAGAAAATAAAGTATGTCACTGTTTCCATTGTTTCCCCATCTATTTGCCATGAAGTGATGGGACTGGATGCCATGATCTTAATTGTTTGAATGTTGAGTTTTAACCCAGTTTTTTCACTCTCCTCTTTTGCTTTCATCAGGAAGTTCCTCAGTTCCTTTTCGCTTTCTGCCATAAGGGTGGTGGTATCTGCATATCTGAGGTTATTGATATTTCTCCCAGCAATCTTGATTCCAGCTTGTGCTTTGTCCAGCTGGGTGTTTCGCATGATGTACTCTACATACAAGTTAAGTAAGTAGGGTGACTATACAGCCTTGACATACTCCTTTCCCAATTTTGAAACAGTCTGTTGTTCCATGTCCAGATGAGTGTAATTGTGTGGTAGTTTGAGCATTCTTTGGCATTGCCTTTCTTTGGGATTGGAATGAAAACACCTTTTCCAGTCCTGTGGCCACTGCTGCGTTTTCCAAATTTGCTGGGATATTGAGTGCAGCACTTAAACTGCACTCATCTCACACGCTAGCAAAGTGAGGCTTCAACAGTACGTGAACTGAGAACTAACAGATGTTCAAGATGGATTTAGAAAAGGCAGAGGAACCAGAGATCAAATTGCATATTGAGTGCAGCATCATCTTTTAGGACTTGAAATAACTCAGCTGGAATTCTATCACCTCCAGTAGCTTTGTTCGTAGTGATGCTTCCTAAGACCCACTTGACTTCAGACTCCAGGATGTCTGGCTCTAGGTGAGTGATCACACCATTGTATTGTGGTTATCTGTGTCATGAAGATCTTTTTTGTATAGTTCTTCCAGGTATTCTTCCCACCTCTTCTTTATATCTTCTGCTTCTGTTAGGTCCCTACCATTTCTGTCCTTTATTGTGCCCATCTTTGCATGAAATGTTCTCTTGGTACCTCTAATTTTCTTGAAGAGATTGCAAGTCTTTCCCATTCTATTGTTTTCCTCTATTTCTTTGCATTGATCACCGAGAAAGGCTTTCTTACCTCATCATGCTATTCTTTGGAACTCTGCATTCAGATGGGTATATCTTTCCTTTTCTCCTTTGCCTTTTGCTTTTCTTCTCTAATCCATAGTCCAGTGGAAAATTTTGCCAATTTTCCCAGTAATTTCCTTCCAGTTTTCCTGGTTGAGGATCCAACCCAGAATCACTATATCTACTTTTCATGTTCTTTTCTTTCCATGTCTTTCATGATATTTTTGAAAAGTGTTGGCTGACTCCTTGTAGAATGTCCTTCCAATTTCAGTTTGATGTCTTAACACTTAGATTTAATTTAGGTGTTGTTTTTTTTTAATTTTAGAAGTACAGGTGGTTTGATTTAAGATTTTTTGAAAATCTTATAGTGTGGAAGTGACAGGCATTCAATAGAAACTAGATAACTGAGTTTTTTTCTTTTTACAGGTTAGGATGGTGGTTTAACTCATGACTGGGCAGTGGCAGTGGTCCGCAGCTCCCAGTCAGCTTATGTGATCTCAAAGCAACAAACACACTTTACTGTTCTGTGGTTATACATTCTGTTTCAGTACAGTGTTCAGTACATGAGCCATTCAGTCACAAATTCGAGTCTGACTGCGAGCCCATGGACTGCAGCACACCAGGCTCCTCTGTTCCCCGCTACCTCCCAGAGTTTGCTCAAATTCATGTCTGTTGAGTCCCTTATTCTACCTCTGACCGTCTCATCCTCTGACGCCCCCTCGCCTTTTGCCTTCAGTCTTTGCTAGCATCAGGGCCTTTTCCAATGAGTAGGCTTTTCTGTATCGGGTGGTCAAAGCATTGGAGCTTCAGCAACAGTCCTAGTGACTATTCATGGTTGATTTCCTTCAGGAGTGATTGGCTTGATCTTGCACATATGAGAGATAGCCAGTGCTTTATTATAAAGTGGACTTTGTCTTAGTTGATTTGGCTCAACTGTAGGTTAATGTGTTAGTTTGTTAAAAACAGCCTCAGGTAGGCTATGATATTCAGCCATGTCTGACTCTGCAACCCCACAGCTTGCCCTGCTCCTCTGTCTATGGGATTTTCCAGGCAAGAATAATGGAGTGGGTTGCCATCCCCTTCTCCAGGAGATCTTCCCTACCCAGAGACTGAACCGGCATCTCCTGCTTCTCCCGCATGGGCAGGAAGATTTATGATGGTCAGTAAGTTGTGAATTAAATGTATTTTTGACTTAGGGTATTTTCAATTTACTATGGGTTTATTTGCAACATAACCCCATCCTAAGTCAAGGCAGATCTGTACCACAGAAGTGATACTGTGTGCTGGATGCATCATACTGAGAGACAGAGTATCTGTCACAGTTTTAGTGATGTCTACTTCGAGGGCTTGGATTAAGGTGTATCTCAAGTTTCTCCGCTGTTGTAAGAAGGTATTTTGAATTTTGTGGCTAAATACCCTGTTCTTCAACTTTTCACTCACTGGTTTTAGCATCTATTATTTTACCTCCATGATTACCTTATATTTATTAGTATTGTACAGTAGGGAAGGAGCTTTCTTTTCTCTTCACCAAGAACATTTCTTTCCATTTCTTGGTGTGGACTCCGGCGTTCTCAGCAAGTAACTTTGCCTTCTAAATACGGCTCTGGGTAAAGAAGCCTTCCCTCTTTAGGTTTCTGTGTGGGAGAGAAACTAGAGCTAGTTTAAAATGACCAGTGGGTAAGAAAATTAAAGTACAAGGCTGTGTCCTGTGATGTTTGCCGCGCTGCCCCACAAGGAGGCATTGCCATCGCTGACCCACGCCTGGCCGGCTGGGTCGCCTCTAAGGCCCCGTGCTCCAGGTGAGTGAGATGAGGGATGGGAGGGTTGGGGAGGAGCAGGGAGCCGGTGGGGGCGGCACAGAGAAGCGGTTTCATTCTCCATCTGCGTTGAGGAGCTTCTCCTAGGCCTTAGTTCTTGCATCTGTAAAATCAGCCCTGGGCTCATTAGAACCTCGCGTGAAACTTGTTAAAAGCAGGTGGTGAGGCGCTGCCCCCAGCCGGAGATTTGCGCGGCTTCAGGAGTGGTGGGGCGGGGGGCGCGGCCCAGGTGTGTCCGCTCGAGGTGTCCGCGGTGCTAAGTGCTCGCGGGCAGTTGCATCCCAGCTGGGCCGGACGCCGCCGGACTAGCGTCTCTCGCGTGGTGTTTGCGTCTGATAATGTCTGTTGGCATCTGGCATGAAATATGATAGACTTCTGCCTTTTGTGTCACCGACTCTGCTGCTTCAAGATTTCAGAGTCCCAGGAACGTTTTGAAGGTAATTTTCTTCTTTTTTTTTTCCCCTATATTGTTCTTATGGGCTGTGCTAAGTCGCTCAGTCGTGTCGGACTCTCTGTGACCCCATGGACTATAGCCCTCCAGGCTCCTCTGACCATGGGGATTCTCCAGGCAAGAATACTGGTGTGGGTTGCCATGCCCTTCTCCAGGGGATCTTACCCACCCAGGGATGGAACCCATGTCTCCTGCGGCCCCTGAATTGCAGGCTGATTGTTTACCGCGGAGCCTCCAGGGAGCCCATATTGTCCTTAGTTTTGTTAAAGTACAATTTTCAACAAAGTGAAATGACTGTCACACAGATATAAAATGAACTTGGTAAGTATTTTTTAAAAACCTAATTTTTAAAAAACCGATGTTACATTACAGTCAGTTGAAAGGAGAAGTCAGGGACAAATTTGGAGGAAGAAAATTTATAAATGGACACAAGACCAACTTCTTCCACCAGAGGGAAGTCAGCTAAACCTCTAGCCAACAGAATTTACTTACATTTGTCTATAGGTAAGAATTATTTCCATTGTCAGTCATCTACAAGTTAGTTGTAAAATAGCTCTAAGACAGTGAAAGATGCAGAGCCTCTCCTTAGAATCTGAATCAAAACCCAGGTTGGGGATGGAAGGGGATGTATATATCATTATAGCCTGATTGGCACTGTTGTATAGCAACATTTGTAAAAATTAAAAAAAAAATTTTTTTAAGTAAAAGACAACAGTGGTAAGAGGAGCTCCTCTGGCTGAAGCATGGGAGCTCTGCCAACGTCCTTCCCTGCTTGGCTGACTCACTGCTGTTGAGACGGTGTTTGACCTCCTAGGTCATTCTGGTCCTCCTGGTTTCCACCATGGGACACCTTGGCCTGAGCTCCATGTCTAACTGAGAATCTGGGTCTCCCTGCCAATGGTCTTTATACTAAAGGTTCTCGGACCTTTTATGGGTTCCCAGGACGCTGTGAAGTAGTCTCTGACTGACATGGGGGAGATGGAGCGACAGTCAGGGTCCTTCACCCGGTCTGTAAACAGAGCAGCTCTGCTTCTGCCTTTGTGTGTGATGAGGCTGATTTGAATATGCCCCTAAGGAGAAGCATCCCTTTGCCAAAAGATTCTGAAAAGATAAAGGAAGAAAGACTCCCACCTGAGGGGGCGTAAGCCCAGGTCGCTGTGTTTAACAAGTGACGCACAAGTTTCGCCTCCATCTGAGGGCAAAATTCGTAGAGGTATATCCTATCTCCATGAACATATGAATTCATCTTCTGTGTATTGCCTATGTCATTAAGCTTTTCAGTTTTATTGGTATGTAACTGCAGCTTTCTCTCATAAGTAGGAAAACTCCCTGTTAACTGTGAATCATTTTAAATGTTACATTTGGTTTCTAAATTAAACTTGTCAGATGTTTGATTATTTTATTGATAGTTTCAGGAGTTTTAACTTTCTTTTTACTTGAGGTTGCCGCTTTTCCTCATTAGACGCTGGAGAAAGCAAACAGCTGGATTCAGTTGTGAGGAAGGTGGGTGAAGCTCGTTTTCTCTTTTTCAACTGCAGGGGTCAGCAAACTGCTCAGCTGCCCGTTTGTGAATAAGCCGTGAACTAAAAACGATTTTCACATTTCTAAATGCTTTAAAACAGGGATCCCCACCCTCCAGAATCTAATGCCTGATGTTTTAAGGTGGAGCTGATGTAATAATAATAGAAATAGAGTGCACAATAAATGTAATGAGGTGGAATCATCCTGAAACCATACCCACCCTCCAACCCCGGTGCATGGAAAAATTCCACGAAACCGGTCCCTGGCGCCGGAAAGGTTGGAGACCACTGCTTTAAAACCCAGCAGCAGCAAAAGGAGAATCCTGTGGGCTGAGGAAATTCTGTTAAACTGAAGTCAGTGTCTACATACAGAATTTCATTGGGACGCAGCCACATTCTTTTGTTTACAAACTGTAGACAGCTGTGTTCCTGATTCAGTGGCTGGATTACATAGTTGCCACAGAGGCAGTAAGGAGGCTCTGTGATCAGTTCACACTACAGATTGCAGTTACACATTTATAACGCCATAGTGTTTTGAGGGCCATGCTGATCACCATATCGTCACATTTTATTTTTTACAAAATGTTAGTGCACATTTTCATTGAAAAAAAGAGAAAAGTGGGCCTTCAATGTAGTTAAGGTATATGAGTAGCTCATTCGGTAGGTGGGCAGGGGAAGCTGTTATCAGTGCTGAGTTTGTTTTCTCTGCACATGTTTCTTCCAGATAAATTAGCTTGTTTAAAACTGTTAGTCTTTGGGTGAGAGTGGTTGTTTAAAGAGCTGAAAACATTGGGAGCAATATGAATAGTCAATTTTAAAAAAAGCAGATAATTCTGAATGGTTTTTCTTGACTCTGGATAAGTCAAAGAATGTTACCAATACTGTTCAGTTATGCAAGAGTCGGTGCCAACTTTGAAGAGTCTGAAGAATTAGTCTGTAGAGTAATCTGCATGGAACTACTGGTGAGAATATTTTTAAAGATAAATCACTGATTCAGTAGGACCTGAAGTAGGAATTGGCTGAGCTAATGTTATAGCTGATGTTGGTAGAAATATGTGCAAAGCAGAAAGGATCTTATTTGGACAGAGTTCAAAGCTTGCAGAAATGTCAAGTGTTTAAAACCTGTGCTGTTCATTGCATTACTCATTAATATGTATTCTACAGAAAATAAATCTGTCAATTACTGACTGAATTTTACTCTCATAGACTTAACCATCATCATTTCCATGAATTTTGGTAAAGTGTTACTTAACTATAACTATGGTAAAGTTTTTTTAAACATATAATATTTATTATTTTAACCATTCCTAAGTGTACAGTTTGGAGGCATTAAATATGTTTACAGTGTTATGGTAACCATAATTGCTATATCTAAAGCTTTTCATCATTCCCAACAAAAATTCTGTACTCATTAAACAATAACTCCTTATTCCCCCATATCATATTTTGTTTATCCATTCATTTTATGGTGAGCATTTTGGTTGCTTCTGCTTTTTGGTTCTTGTGAATAATGCCGCTATGAACACAGGTGTACAAATGGCAGCTCAAACCCCTGCTTTCAGTCGTTTTGAGTATCTACCAAAAAGTCAAGTTGCTAGATCATATGGTAAATCTATGATTAATTTTTTTGAGGAAATGTTGTACTATTTTCCACAGCAACTGCACTGTTTTACATTCCTACTAGCTGTGCACAAGATTTCTAATTTCACCACATCCTTTGCCAAAGCTTCTTATTCTTACTTTGTGAGTTTATTTTTTGATTTTTTTTTTTAAGTATTTATTTTTGGGTGTACTGGGTCTTTGTTGCTATGTAGGCTTTTCTCTAGTTGCAGTGAGTGGGACTGCTCTTCGTTGTGGTGTGTGGCCTCGTCATTGTTTTGGCTTCTGTTGTTGTGGAACACGTGGCTCTAGGTGTGCAGGCTTTAGTAGTGGTGGCACCTGGGCTCAGGAGTTGCAGCGCCCCAGCTGTAGAGCACAGGCTCAGTAGCTGTGGCACATGGGCTTAGTCACTGTAGGATGTAGGGTCTTCCCAGATCAGGGATGGAACCTGTGTCTTCTGCATTGTCAGGCAGATTCTTTCCCACTGGGCCACCAAGGATGCCCTTGTTAGGTATATATACACACACACACACACACACACACAAATATATATATATGTATACACACATAATAGCCCTACTCATGAGTGTGAAGTGGTATCTCATTGTAGTTTTGACTTGCATATCCTTAATTATTAATGATGTTGAGCATCTTTTAGTGTATTAATTGGCCATTTGTATATCTTCTTTGGAGAAATATCTGTTCAAGTTCTTTGTCCATTTTTAAACTGGGTTTTATCATTATTGAGTTGTAGGATTTTCTTTGTATATTCTGGATATTAATTTTTTATTGGATATGATTTGCATGTATTTTCCCCCATGCCGTGGGTTGCCTTCTCTGTTGATAGTGTCCTTTGATGCACAAATGTTTTAAATTTTGATGTAGTTCAATGAATTATTTTTTTATTGCCTATTTTTTTGGTGTCATATCTAAGAATCCTTTGCCAAATCCTCATGAAGAATTACCCCTATGTTTTCTTCCAAGAATTTTATGGTTTCAGCTCTTATATTTAATTCTTTGATACATTTTGTGATAATTTTGGGGGGGGGTGATTGTATTTTTTTAACCTCTAAACTTTATTTTGTATTGGGGTATAGCCAATTAACAATGTTGTGGTAGTTTCAGGTGAACAGCGAAGGGACACAGCCATACATATACATGTATCCATTTGTGTTAATTTTTGTATATGCAGTGAGGTAGGGTGTCCAACTTCATTTTCATTGCATATGAAAGTCCAGTGTCCCCAGCATCTTCTCTTAAAGCAACTGTTCCTTTCCCATTGATTGGACTTGAGACTCTTATCAAAAATCAGTTAGACATGAATGTGTGGGTTTGTTTCTGAACTCTCAGTTCTGTTCCACTGATTTGTAAGTCTGTCCCTCTGTCAGTTCACAGTGTTTTGATTACTATAACTTTGAGTGAGCTGTGATGTAGAAGTCCTCCCACTTTGTTCTTCAAGATTTTTTGTTTACCTGGGCTGTGTAAGTTTGCTAGAGCTGCCATAACAAAATACCACAGACTTGGTGGCTTAAACAGATTATTTTCTTAACCATCTGGAGGCTGGAAGCCCCAGATCAAGATGTGAGCAGCTTTGATTTCTCCCGACTTTGATTTCTCTCTTCTTGCCTTGTAGCTGGCTGCCTTTTTGCTATGGCCTCATGTGGTCTTCTTTTTGCATGCACAGCCCTGGTCTTACTGTGGGTCCAAATTTCCTGATGGTATAAAGATACCAGGAGGAGTGGATGAGGGCCCACCCTAAGGGCCTCATTGTGACATAGTTACCTCTTTAAAGGCCCTGTCTATAGATGTAGTCACATTCTGAAGTATTGAGGGTTGAGACTCCTGCATGTGAATTTTGTTATATATTGCATTCATTTTTTTCTTATGTTGAATCCATGCATTTCTATTATAAAGTACACTTTGTCATGGTGTATAATCCTTTTAACACACTCAGTTTGATTTGCTAGTATTTTGTTGAGGATCTTTGCATTGCTTTTCATAAGCAGTAGTGATTTCTAATTTTCTTTCTTGTGATTATCTTAATATGGCTTTGGTATCAGGGAAATGCTGATCCCATAGAATGTGATGAAAAGTGTTCTCTCCTACTTTGTTTCTTTGAAGAGTTTGAGAACTGATGTCAGTTTTTCTTTAAACTTTTGGTAGAATTCACCAGTGAATCCACATGGTCCTAGACTTTTCTTTGTTCAGAAGTTACTGATTACTGAATCAATGTTTTTATTTGTTATAGGTCTAGTGAGATTTTCTACTTCTTCAGTCAATTTAGATAGTTTGTATATTTTGAGGAATTTGTCAGTTTCATCCAGATTATCCAATTTTAGAGCCCAAAGAAGGATTCTAGTTCTTTCTTTTGTTAAACCTTGGTTGTTAAGAGCTAGGGTGTGAGAAAGTATCCATGTATGGAGAGGTAAATATAAATATATAAAAATAAATTTGTGTTTATAAAAGTGCAATTTGATTTAGGACTTAACAGATTCAGCTAGCAAAGCAAATTACAGGTTAAGACTATTTTCCTTCTTAAAAGAAAATGAATATTTTTAATTAAAAAAAATTTTTTTAATTATTTGAACAGGCAGCAGGTACGTGGTTCACAGTTCAAAAGTTACAAATGAGTTTACAGTGAGCAGTTTCCATCCAGCTCATGTCCTTCAGCCTGTTGGCTCCCCCTTTGCACATGGAGCCCTGTTGTCAGCTTCTAATATGTCCTAGATATGTTACACATACATGTGGCAGGTTTTAAAGTGTTGTTCAGTCGCCGAGTCATGTCTCACTTTTTGTGACCCTATGGATTGCAGCACACCAGGCTTCTCTGTCCCTCACCATCTCCTGGAGTTTGCCCAAGTTCATGTCCATTGAATCAGTGATGCCATCCAACCATCTCATTCTCTGTCTCCCTCTTCTCCTTCTGCCTTCAGCCTTTCCCAGCATCAGGGTCTTTTCCAGCAAGTCACCTCTTCGCATCAGGTGGCCAAAGTATTGGAGCTTCAGTACCAATCCTTCCAATGAGGTTTGATATCTTTTAAGACTGACTGGTTTTCTCTCCTTGCTTTCCAAGGGACTCTCAAGAGTTTCCTCCAGAACCACAGTTTGAAACCATAAATTCTTCAGTCAGTTCTTCATTGCTCAGCCTTTATGGTCCAGCTCTCACATCCATACATGACTACTGGAAAGACCACAGCCTTGACTATACGGACTTTGTTGGCAAAGTGATGTCTTTGCTTTTTATACACTGTCTAGGTTTGTCATAGCTTTCTTGCCAAGAAGCAGTTGTCTTCTGGTTTCATGGCTGCAGTCACCATCCACAGTGATTTTAGAGCCCAAGAAGAGGAAATCTGATACTGCTTCCACCTTTCTCCCTTCTATTTGCTATGAAGTGATGGTACCAGATGCCATGATCTTAGTTTTTTGAATACTGAATTTTAAGACAGCTTTTTCACCCTCCTCTTTCACCCTCCTCAAGATGCTCTTTAGTTCCTCTTTGCTCTCTGCCATTAGCGTGGTATCATCTGCATACCTGAGTTGGTTGATATTTCTCCCAGCAATCTTGATTCCAGCTTGCAAATTCATCCAGTCTGTCATTTTACATGATGTGCTTTGCATATAAGTTAAATAAACATGGTGACAGTAAGCAGCCTTGTCCTACTCCTTTCTCAGTTTTGAACGAGTCAGTTGTTCCAAATAAGGTTCTAATTGTTGTTTTTTGACCTGAATACAGGTTTCTCAGTAGACAGGTAAGATGGTGTGGTATTCCCATCTCTTTAAGGGTTTTCCACAGTTTGTTGTGATCCACACAGTCAGACTTTAGCGTAGCCAATGAAACACAGAGGTAGATGTTTTTCTGGAATTCCCTTGCTTTCTCTTGGACCCAGCAAATGTTGGCAATTTGATCTCCAGTTCCTTTGCCTTGCTAAACCCATCTTGAACATCTGGAAGTTCCCCATTCACGTGATACTGAAGCCTGGCTTGAAGGCTTTTGAGGATGACCTAACTAGCATGGGAGAATTGTCCAGGAGTTTGTGCATTCTTATATTTAACTTATATGCAGAGTACATCATGAGAAACTCTGGACTGGAAGAAACATAAGCTGGAATCAAGATTGCTGGGAGAAATATCAATAACCTCAGATATGCAGATGACACCACCCTTATGGCAGAAAGTGAAGAGGAGCTAAAAGGCCTCTTGATGAAAGTGAAAGAGGAGAGTGAAAAAGTTGGCTTAAAGCTCAACATTCAGAAAACGAAGATCATGGCATCTGGTCCCATCACTTCATGGGAAATAGATGGGGAAACAGTGGAAACAGTGCCAGACTTTATTTTTTTGGGCTCCAAAATCACTGCTGATGGTGACTGCAGCCATGAAATTAGAAGACGCTTACTCCTTGGAAGAAAAGTTATGTCCAACCTAGATAGCATATTCAAAAGCAGAGACATTACTTTGCCGACTAAGGTCCGTTTAGTCAAGGCTATGGTTTTTCCTGTGGTCATGTATGGATGTGAGAGTTGGACTGTGAAGAAGGCTGAGCGCCGAAGAATTGATGCTTTTGACCTTGTGTTGGAGAAGACTCTTGAGAGTCCCTTGGACTGCAAGGAGATCCAACCAGTCCATTCTGAAGGAGATCAACCCTGGGATTTCTTTGGAAGGAATGATGCTAAAGCTGAAACTTCAGTACTTTGGCCACCTCATGCGAAGAGTTGACTCATTGGAAAAGACTCTGATGCTGGGAGGGATTGGGGGCAGGAGGAGAAGGGGACAACCGAGGATGAGATGGCTGAATGGCATCACGGACTCGATGGACGTGAGTTTGAGTGAACTCAGGGAGTTGGTGGACAGGGAGGCCTGGCGTGCTGCGATTCATGGGGTCGCAAAGAGTCAGACATGACTGAGCAACTGAACTGAACTTGTGCATTCTTCAGTACTGCCCTTCTTGGAAATTGGGATGAAGACTGACCTTTTCCAGTCCTGTGGCCACTGCTGGGTTTTCCAAATTTGCTGACATATTGAGTGTAGCACTTTAATAGCATCATCTGTTAGGATTTGAAATAGCTCTGCTGCAATTCCATCCCCTCCACTAACTTCATCGGCAGCAGTGCTTCCTAAGGCCCACTTGCCTTCACACTCCAGGATGTCTGGCTCTGAGTGAGGGACTGCACCATCGGGGCTATCCAGGTCATTAAGAGCTTTTTTGCACAGTTCTTCTGTGTAGTCTTGCCATCTTTTCTTGATCTCTTCTGCTTCTATTAGTGTTCTGTTCTTTATTGTGCCCATCTTTGGATGAAATGTGCCTTTGATATTTCCAGTTTTCTTGAAGAGCTCTCTAGTCTTTCCTCTTCTCTAGTTTTCCTCTATTTCTCTGCACTGTTCATTGAAGAAGGACTTCTTGTCTCTTCTTGCTGTTCTCTGGAACTCTGCATTTAGTTGAGTGTATCATTGCTTTCATCACTGCTTTTCGCTTCTCTGCTTTCCTCAGCTATTTGTAAAGCCTCCTCAGACCAATGACTTTGCCTTCTTGTGTTTCTTTTTCTTTGGGATGGTTTGGTTCACTATCTCCTGTACAATATTATGAACCTCTGTCCATAGTTCTTCAGGCACTCTATTTACTAGATGCAATCCCTTGACTCTATTCATCAACTCCACTGTGTGTTCATAGGGGATTTGATTTAAGTTGGACCTGATTGGCCTAGTGGTTTTTCCCACTTTCTTTAGTTTAAGCCTGAATTTTGCTATAAGGAGCTGATGATCTCAGCCACAGTCAGCTCCCAGTTTTGTTTTTGCTAACTGTATAGAGCTTCTCCATCTTTGGCTACAAAGAATATAATCAATCTGATTTCAGTATTGACTATTTGATGATGTCCATGTGAAGAGTCATCTCTTGTGTTGTTGAAAGAGGGTGTTTCCTATGACCAGTGTGTTCCCTTGGCAGAATTCAGTTAGCCTTTGCCCTGCTTCATTTTGTACTCCAAGCCCAAACTTGCCTGTTACTCCAGGTATCTCTTGACTTCCTACTTTTGCATTTCAATCCCCTATGATGAATAGGATATCTTTTTTGGATGTTAGCTCTAGGAGGTCTTATAGGTCTTCATAGAATCATTCAACTTCAGCTTTTTCAGCATCAGTGGTTGGGGCATAGACTTGGATTATTGTGATATCGAATGGTTTGCCTTGGAAATGAACAGAGATCATTGTCATTTTTGAGATTGCACGCATGTACTGCATTTCAAACTCTTGTTGATGATGAGGGCTACTCCATTTCTTCTACAGGATTCTTGCCCACAGTAAGTAGATATAATGGTCATCTGAATTAAATTTGCCCATTCTGGTCCATTTTAGTTCACTGATTCCTGAAATGTCAATGTTCACTCTTGCATCTCCTGCTTGACCACTTCCAATTTACCTTGATTCATGGACCTAACATTCCAGGTTCCTATGCAATACTGTTCTTTACAGCATCAGATTTTACTTTCATCACTAGACACATCCTCAGCTGGGCATGATTTCTGCTTTCACGCAGCCTCTTCTTTCTTTCTTCACTCTTCCCCAGTAGCATATTGGACACCTTCCAACCTGGGAGGCCTATCTTTTGGTGTTGTATCTTTTTACCTTTTTATACAGTACATGGAGTTCTCACAGCAAGTATACTGAGGTGGTTTGCTCCATTCCCTCCTCCAGTGGATCACATTTTGTCAGAACTCTCCACTGTGATGTCCTGGGTGGTCCTGCACAGCATGGCTCATAGGTTCGTTGAGTTATGCAAGGCCCTTTACCACGACAAGGCAGTGATCCATGACGTGTGTCCATGCATTATTAAGACTCCCTCCCTTCAAGAGGTGTAGGTTTCATCCTTCTCCTTGGTTATGGGCTGGACTTAGTGACTCACTTAACAGAACATGACAGAGTGGCAGTCTGTAACATCCCAGACTAGGTCATCCAAATACTTTGTGACTTCCTTGGATTAATTGCTCTGTGTGAAGCCAGCTTCCTTGTTGGAAAGACTCTTTGGCAGCCTTTTGAGAGGTCCACCTGGTGAAGGACTGAACCCACAACCACAATGGGAGAAAGTCACCTTGGATGTGGACCAACCCTCCAGCCCCAGTGAAGCTTTCAGATGGCTGCACCCCAGATAACATCTTATTCTTCTAATTGAGATATAATTCACATATTATGAGGTTTGCCCTTTTGAAGTATAAACAGTGGTTTTTAGTATAGTCCCAAGATTGTGCAACTGTCACCGCTATCTAATTTCAGAACATGCCCATCATCCCCAAAGGAAGCCTTGAACCAATTCACTCCCCATTTCTCTACCCCCAGCTCTTGGCAACCACTAAGCTACCTAAAAATATGTAAATAAATAAAGCAGTATTCACTTGTTCTGGGCTGCGGGATCTTCACTGCTGTGCTCGGGCTTCTTCTGGTTGTGGCAACCAGGGGCTTTTCTTCATTCAGAGCGCAGGCTCTGGGCTCACAGGCTTCAGTAGTTGCAGCACATGGGCTTGGAACTGGCGGCTCGTGGGCTTCAATAGTTGTGGCACACACAGGCTCAGTAGTTGCAGCTCCTGGCCCCTGGAGCCCACAGGCTTCGGGAGTTGTGGTGCATGGGCTTAGTTACCCCGAGGCATGTGAAATCTTCTCCAACCAGGGATGGAACCGTGTCCCCTGCACTGGCAGTGGATTCTTATCCACCGAGCCAGCAGGGATGTCCCCACTCACCAGCTTTTAATTCTATGGATTTGCCTGGAAATTTCATACAAACAGAATTGTATAAGATTATGGTCTTTGTACCTGGCTTCCCTCACTTAGCATCATGTTTTCAGCATTCAACCATGTTCCAGTATATCAGTATTTCACTCCTCTGTATGTCCTGGTGTAATATTCCAATGTATGGATGATACTATGTTTTGTTTATACATTTATCAGTCTATGAACATTTGGATTGTTTCAACTTTTTAGTTATTGTGAATAGTGCTGCTGTGAACATATAAAATTTTTTGTATGAATCTTAAGTTTTCATTTCACTTTAGTGTGTATCTAGGAGTGCACTTGTTGGTGTCCCACGGTAACTTGATGTTTGACTTTTTTGAAAAGTCGCCAAACTGTTTTCCAAAGCAACCGCACCATTTTACATTCCAACAAGCAATGTATGGGGTTTCCAATTCCTCCACATTCTCAGCAAAACTTGTTAACTGTCCTTTTTTGGTGATGTCATACTAGAGTGTGTGAAGTGGTGTCTTATTGTAGTTTTGTTGTGCATTTTCCTGATGGTTAAGGATGCTGAGCATCTGTTCATGTGCTTATTGACCATATGTGTATATTCTTTGAAGAAATGTCTATTCAAATCCTTTACTCATTTAAGAACTGGATTTATCTTTTTATTGTTGAGTTATAAAATTCTTTATATATTCTGTTTACTGGGACCTTATCAGGTATATGATTTGCAAATACTTTCGCTTATTCTATGAATCATTTTTTTCACATTCCTAATAGTGTTCTTTGAAGCACAGAGTTCTAGGTTTTGTTGAAATCTGATTTATCTGTTTTTTCCTTTGGTTGCTTGTGCTTTAAGAAATCACTGCCTAACCCAAGGTCACTGTGATTTATGCCTGTGTTTTCATCTAAATACTATACAGTCCATAGAATTCTCCAGGCCAGAATACTGGAGTGGGTAGCTGTTCCCTTCTCCAGGGGATCTTTCCAATCCAGGGATTGAACCCAGGTCTCCTGCATTGCAGGCAGATTCTTTGCTGAACCACCAGGGAAACTTTTTCATCTAAAAGTTTTATAGTTTTAGCTCTCATGTTTAGGTCCTTGATCTGCTTTGTGTTAATTTTTTTATGTGGTGTGAGGTAGGGGTCCAACTTTATTCTTTTGCATGGAGATATCCAGCTATCTCAGCCCCATTTGTTGAAAATACTGTTCTTTTCCCCCATTGGAAGATCTTGGCACCCTTGTAGGAAATCAGTTAATCATAAATGTAAGGGTTTATTTCTGGACTCTCAATTCTATCCCATTAACCTATATACCTATCCTTATGCAGGTATTATAGTCTTCATTACTGAAGTCTTCATTATAGAAAGTTTTGGGCTTCCCAGGTGGTGCTAGTGATCAAGAACCTTCCTGCCAATGCAGGAGACATAAGAGATGCAGATTCAATCCCTGGATCAGGAAGATCCCCTGGAAGAGGGTATGGCAACCCACTCTAGTACTCTGGCCTGGAGAATCCCCATGGACAGAAGCCTGGTGGGCTTACAGCACATAGGGTCGCAAAGAGTCGGACACGACCGAAGCGACTTAGCATGTATAGAAAGTTTTAAAGTCATGAAGTGTGCATCTTTCAACTTTGTTGTTCTCTTTCAAGGTTGTTTTGGCTATCCAGGTCTTAGGTATTGCCATATGAATTTTTAGGATCAGCTTGACAATTCCTGCCCCCCCCCCAAAAAAAGGCAATTGGGCCTTTAAAAGGGGTGGTGTTGAATCCTTAAATCAATCTGTGGATTGTATTAGCTTCCTAGGGCTGCCATAGTAAAGAACTACAAACTGGGTGTCTTAAAACAATAGGGATCAACTTTCTCATAGTTCTGGAGATTAGAAGTCTGAAATCAAAGTATCTTCAGGGCCATGCTTCCTCAATCTTATAGGTAGATCCATCCTTGTCTCTTCCTAGCTTATGGTGGTTTCCCAGCAACCTTTGGTGTTCATTGGCTTGTAGGTGCATCACACATGGCACCTGTTTATAAGGACACCAATCACATTGATTTAGGGGCCCACCTTATTCCAGTGTGACCTTGTCTTAACTAATTACATCCACAAATGACCCTATTACAAATAAAGTTACTTCTGAGGCACTGGGGTTGAGATTTGAACATATGGCTGTTGGAAGGGTATATATAATATACCAGGAGGAGCAGGGGGCGACAGAGGATGAGATGGTTGGATGGTATCACTGACTCAGTGGACATGCATTTGAGCAAACTCCAGGGAACAGTGAAGGACAGGGAAGCCTGGCGTGCTGCAGTCCATGGGGTCGTAAAGAGTTGGACACAACTTAGCGACTGAACAACCACAACAGTATATATTATTGATTCTTTATTTAGTATTTATTATTGATTCAAACAGTATATATATTTGATCCTTTCCATTATAGATTATTATAAGATAGTACCTATGTTTCCTTAATTTCATTCTTAATCATTCATAGTGTGTAGAAGTAGATGATTTTTTTATTGAAATATAATTGCTTTACAATGTTGTGTTAGTTTCTGCTGTACATACAGTGAAGTGATAGTCTTGATCTTTATATATAGAAATTTTTTAAATATAAATTTATTTATTTTAATTGGAGGTTAATTACTTTACAATATTGTATTGGTTTTGCCATACATCAACATGAATCTGTCACAGGTATACACGTGTTCCCCATCCTGAACCCCACCCCCCTCCCTCCCCATACCATCCCTCTGGGTCGTCGCAGTGCACCAGCCCCAAGCATCCAGTATCCTGCATCGAACCTGGACTGGTGATTCATTTCTTACATAATATTATACATGTTTCAATGCCATTCTCCCAAATCATCCCACCCTTGCCCTCTCCCACAGAGTCCAAAAGACTGTTCTATACATCTGTGTCTCTTTTGCTGTCTCACATACAGGGTTATCGTTACCATCTGCCTAAATTCCATATATATGCATTAGTTTACTATATTGGTGTTTTTCTTTCTGGCTTACTTCACTCTGTATAATAGGTTCCAGTTTCACCCATCTCATTAGAACAGATTCAAATGAATTCTTTTTGATGGCTGAGTAATACTCCATTGTGTATATGTACCACAGCTTTCTTATCCATTCATCTGCTGATGGTCATCTAGGTTGCTTCCATGTCTTGGCTATTATAAACAGTGCTGCGATGAACATTGGGATACATATGTCTCTTTCAATTNATTCTTTTTAATGGCTGAGTAATACTCCATTGTGTATATGTACCACAGCTTTCTTATCCATTCATCTGCTGATGGTCATCTAGGTTGCTTCCATGTCTTGGCTATTATAAACAGTGCTGCGATGAACATTGGGATACATATGTCTCTTTCAATTCTGGTTTCCTCGGTGTGTATGCCCAGCAGTGGGATTGCTGGGTCATAAGGCAGTTCTATTTCCAGTTTTTTAAGGAATCTCCACACTGTTCTCCATAGTGGCTGTACTAGTTTCCAGATTCCTTAAGGAATCTCCACACTGTTCTCCATAGTGGCTGTACTAGTTTGCATTCCCACCAACAGTGTAAGAGGGTTCCCTTTTCTCCACACCCTCTCCAGCATTTATTGCTTGTAGACTTTTGGATTGCAGCCATTCTGACTGGTGGGAAATGGTACGTCATATATTGAAATTATATCCTGCCACCTTGCTACTTTTGGGAAGGAAGACGTTTCCCCCTACCCCTTTTGAGTTCTTTTGGCTGGTATAACTGAATAGACACCAAACAGATTAACAGGAGGGAAAGGAACTATTTTGTACACATGGAGGTCTCATAGAAATGAGACTCCCAAAGTGACCAAAGCAGGATATTTTATATATCAGTCTTGAACAAAGAAACAATTATTTGTGAAAATTTAATGAAGGGGCTTGTGCTTAAAGTTGCAAAATTTGTTTATACAGCTTTCTTATCCTTGAATTCCCTAATTCTGGTGATAAGGATGCTTTCTGTTCTCCTGGTATAGGAAGGAGATTTTCTTCCCTCTTTCAGGGGGAAACAGGGAGGTCAGAGTATTTTTTATATCATTTTGTCCTCTATTTCTCAAGTAACTTCAACTCAAGATCATCAGTATGCCACAGTGGCATATCTTGGAGTGGCCTGCTCTGATCCCAAGTGAAAATGAAAGTGAACATTGCTCAGTCGTGTCCAACTCTTTGTGACCCCATGGACTATACAGTCCATGGAATTCTCCAGGCCAGACTACTGGAATGGGTAGCTGTTCCCTTCTCCAAGGGATCATCCCAACCCAGGGATCGAACCCAGATCTCCTGCAATGCAGGCAGATTCTTTACCATCTGAGCCACCAGGGAAACCCCTCTGATCCCCAACATTAGGTCTAATGGGTTTGTGTGTGTGTGTATTCCTTGGGGTTTTCTATATACAAGATCATATTGTCTGCAAATAGACATAATTTTAATTTTTCCTTTCTGATCTGGAGACTTTTCTTTCTCCTTGCCATTCCTCCCCCTGCCCATCCCCCAGTTTTCCTAGTACTTTGCCTCAGTACAGTGTTGAGTAGTATTGAGAGCAGGTATCTTTGTTTCATTCCTGATCTTGGGCACAAAGTTTCCAGTCTTTCACCACTAATGAAGAAGTCAGCTGTGGGTTTTTCTATTTCTAGTTTATTGGTTTTTTTTTTTTTAATCATGAAAGAGTGTTGGATTTTATCAAATGCTTCTTGAGATAATCATGTAGTTTTATTCTTTGAGTAAAATGTGTTACAGTGATTTTCCAACATTGGACCAATCTTGCATTCCTGAGATAAATCTCACTTTTTTACGTGTAGCTGCATTCAGTTTGCTAGCGTTTTGTAGAGGGTTTTTGCATCTATATTTATAAATGACACTGATTGATAGTTTTCTTGTTATATATTTGTCTAGTTTTGGTGCCAGAAGGGTAATACTGACCTCACAAAATGATCTGGGAAGTGTTCCTTCCTCTTCTGTTTCTAGGAGGAATTTGACAGCAATTGGTGTTAGTCCTTTTTTAGATGTTGGTAGAATACAGTGGTAAAGCCATCTGGGCTCGAGGTTTTCTTTGTGGGAAAATTTTTGATCACTAATTCTACCTCTGCTTATTATAGATCTGTTCAGCTTTTCAATTTCTTACTAAGTCAGTTTCGTTAATTTGTGTCTTTCTAGGAATTTGTACATTTCACCTAGTTATCTCAAGTGTTGTTATATAGTTATTCATAGTATTCTTTTATAATCCTTTTTATTTCTGTAAGGTTGGTAATGATGTGACCTCATCTTTCATTCATGATTTTCTCTTTTTTATTTTCTATCTGGCCCAAAGTTTTTCCCTTTGTTCATCTTTCAAAGTATCAACTTCTGGTCTTGTTGATATTTCTCTATTGTTTTCCTATCTTTGTTGCAATTACTTCTGCTATAATCTTTATTATTTCTTTCCTAAGGTTTCCTTTGATTTAGTTTGCATTTCTTTTACCAACTTATTAAGGTAGAAAGCTGTTGATTTGAGTTGTCATCTTTTTAATGTATAATTTACAGCTGGAAATTTTTCTGCAAGCATTGCTTTCGCTACATTCTGTAAATTTTAGCCCCTTATATTTTCATTTTCATTCATCTCAAAGTATTTTCTAATTTCTCTTGTTACTTATTAATTAATCTTTTAGTGATTAAGGATTATGTTGTTCAACTTCCACATATTTGTGAATATTCAAATTTTCCTGTTATTTATTTCTAGTTCTATTCCATTTTGAGTAAAGAACATACTTTGTATGAGTTCAGTCCTTTTAAATTTATTGAGCCTTGTATCATGGCCTGTCATATTCTCCAGGCAAGAATACTGCAGTGGGCCACGATGCCCTCCTCCAGGGGATCTTCCTGACCCAGGGACTGAACCTGTGTCTCCTGTCTCCTGCATTGGCAGGCGGGTTCTTTGCCACTGTTGCCATCTTCAAAGCCCAGTTGCATTATAGTGTTGTTCAGATCTATCTCCTTGTTGATCCTCTGTCTACCTATAATTGAAAGCGGGGTATTGAGGACTCCTCCAATGATTATTGTTAAATTGTCTAATTCTCCCTTCAGTTCTTTTGGTCTTTGCTTCATGCATTTTGCTACTGCTGCTAAGTTGCTTCAGTCGTGTCCGACTCTGTGCGACCCCATAGACGGCAGCCCACCAGGCTCCCTGGTCCCTGGGATTCTCCAGGCAAGAACACTGGAGAGGGTTGCCATTTCCTTCTCCAATGCATGAAAGTGAAAAGTATTAGGTATATATGTTTATAATTGTTATATGCTAGGTGGGATTGGGGGCAGGAGGAGAAGGGGATGACAGAGGAGGAGATGGCTGGATGGCATCACTGACTCGATGGATGTGAGTCTGAGTGAACTCCGGGAGTTGGTGATGGACAGGGAGGCTTGGCGTGCTGCGATTCGTGGGGTCGCAAAGAGTCGGACACAACTGAGCGACTGAACTGAACTTGACAGATTGCTTCTTTTAGCATGATAAAATGTCCTCCTCTGTCCCTGGTAACAATTTTTTGTTGTTGTTTTAAAGTGTATTTTGTCTGATGTCAGTATAGCCACTTCAGTTCTCTTTCAGTTGCTGAGGGATAGATCATTTGTGAATCCTTGTAGTTTCAACCTGTTTTGTCTCTGAATCAAAGGTGCATCTCTTGTATTGATTGGATAGCATATAGTTTGATTGTTTTAAAAAAAATCCCTTATGACAGTCTCCACCTTTAGCTGCAGTATTTGATCCACTTGAGTGTCCTTTCTGATAAGGTGGAATTTATACCTTCCTTTTGGCTATTTGTTTCCTCTGTGTCTCACATCTTTTCTGTTCCTCTCTGTTTCCACAACTGACTTCTTTCTGTTAAATAGATATTCCCTAGTGCACCATTTAAATTAGCTTGTCATTTCTTTTATTATGTGTCTTTTGAATTATTTTCTTAGTGGTTGTTCTGGATATCTTCATTTCTAATAGTCTAATCATCGAGTTCAGATTAATACCAACTTTATTTCAATAATATTAAAAATTTTGCTCATAGGCATTTCTAGTTCTCCCTTGCTTTGTGTTGTTATCATCCACATTAAATCTTTATATATCAGATGCCCACCCACATCCCAGTGCCATGGCATGTCACTGCCTTCTGGCCTCCATAGTTTTATGATGAGACATCAGCTGCTGCTCTTATTGAGGACGTCTTACACATGATATGTGCTAAGTCACTTCTCTCTTCTGGCTTTTAAGATTCTCTTTCTCTGGCTTTTAATAGTTTGATTATGATGTGTCTTGGTATGGTTGTCTTTGAGTTTATCTTATTTGGAGTTCATTGAGCTTCTTGGGTCCTTAGGCAAATGTTTTTCATCAGATTTGGGTAATTTTCTGCCATTATTTCTTCAAGCATCCTTTTTGCCCTTGTTCCTCTGCTGCTGCTGCTGAGTCGCTTCAGTCGTGTCCAACTCTGTGCGACCCCAGAGACGGCAGCCCACCAGGCTCCCCTGTCCCTGGGATTCTCCAGGCAAGAATACTGGAGTGGGTTGCCATTTCCTTCTCTAATGCATGAAAGTGAAAAGGGAAAGTGAAGTCGCTCAGTTGTGCCCGACTCTTAGCGACCCCATGGACTGCAGCCCACCAGGCTCCTCTGCCCATGGGTTTTCCAGGCAAGATTACTGTAGTGGGGTGCCATTGTTCCTCTACAAAAAGTTTAAAAGTAAAATCTTTAAAATTTTTTTTAAAAGTTTAGAAGTAAAATTGTAGAGAAATTTATAATTTCTCTCTATTGATCCTCTCTTTGGTAATACATTGTGTTCATACTTTCCTTTAGTACAAATAGTATTTCCTTTAGTTCTTTGAATATATTTTAAGTAGCTGATTTAAAGTCTCTGCTCTGGTCTTTGAAACTATTTCTTATTGATACAGTTTTGCCCCCTCTGCCCCGCTGCC
>SJYT01034753.1:278311-329392 GCA_006410635.1 Cephalophus harveyi | reverse complement strand
CTGTATCTGGATCAGAGAGGCGCAGATACAGAGGTATCTTGTTTCTTTGCATGTCTTGTAATATTTTCATGAAAATCGGCCATTTAATATAATGTGGCGGCTTTTGAATTCAGGTTCTTCCTCATCCTCAGAGGTTTTTGTAGTTGCTGAAGTTACTTGTTGGGTAACTTCTCTGAACTATTTTTGTAAGGCCTGTATGCTTTTTGGTGTGTGTCCACTGAAGTCTCTGCTTGGTTAGATTAGTGCTAACAATTGGTCGAAGATTCCTTCACTGCCTGGAACAATAAATCACCTGGTCATTGCCAAGGGGTTCTGTATGCTTGTCCTGGTGTGCCTTCAACCCTCAGCCAGAGACTTAGTAATATCTCTGCCTTACACTTCACTTTCTGCTTGTAAAGAGCCTCAGTGTCTTAACAATTGGTCGAAGATTCCTTCACTGCCTGGAACAATAAATCACCTGGTCATTGCCAAGGGGTTCTGTATGCTTGTCCTGGTGTGCCTTCAACCCTCAGCCAGAGACTTAGTAATATCTCTGCCTTACACTTCACTTTCTGCTTGTAAAGAGCCTCAGTGTCAGCTTGCAGTGAGAGGGCCTTATCGGTTCTTTTCTGAGCATGTACACAATCCTACTACTTGTGGCTCAGCCTTCTGGATGGAACATTTCAGATTTCCAAAGCCCTTATAGGCATCTCCTGCCCTAGATTTTACTTTTAAACTTTTTGAGGTAGCCTGTTGTTTGCCTCAGTTGTTACCTACACCCTGCAGTAGCCATAGCATCAAAAAAATTACCTTGAAATGTTTTTACCAACACCCTCAGGGAAAAGACTTTTCTCACTGGACAAGCTCCAAGTCTAATCAATAAGGACAGCCTTGCAATAGAGGCTTCCGAGAGCTACCAGACAGGTCACATGATGGCGGTTCTGCGGGAATGAGCCTTTCAAGAAGAGCCGACCCCGGCTTGCCTCTCCTGTCTGCCAGGCGGCTGTTTTCCACTGTGATTGTGGTTGTTGATTTTCAAGGCTATCATGGAGCCGGAGAGAGGGGGGTGGAGATAAGACAAGTTAAATTGCCCCAAAGCTCACTGTCGTTACTGAGTTTCAGTCAGTTTTCTTGATTGCAACTTCCCAGATTGCTGAAATCTTCTGGTTAATTTCCAGATTCTGAAAAGTTAGTTCTGACCACTTTTGTCGGTTTTCTAACTGCCTTTCTGGAGGTTGGTGAGAATTTTTGAAGGTCCTTACTCCACTTTTACTGATTCCACTCCCTGGGTAACATCTTGACTGCAACTCTGAGAGAGAGACTAAACCAGAACCATCCTATAAAGGCACCCCCAAATTCCTGATCCACAGACACTGAGATAATAAATGTCTGTTAAGTTGCTAAGTGTTTGAATAATTTTTTAGGTATTTGTAAAAAAATACATATATATCTCTCCTCTTGCTGCTGCTAAGTGGCTTCAGTTATGTCCGACTCTGTGCGACCCCATAGACGGCAGCCCACTAGGCTCCCCCGTCCCTGGGATTCTCCAGGCAAGAACACTGGAATGGGTTGCCATTTCCTTCTCCAATGCATGAAAGTGAGAAGTGAAAGTGAAGTCGCTCAGTCGTGTCCGACTCCTAGCTACCCCATGGACTGTAGCCCACCAGGCTCCTCCATCCATGGGATTTTCCAGGCAAGAGCACTCTATGCAGTGTTCTACACGTTTTTCACTTAGTGAGTAGTGGTTTTTTTCTTTTATATTTATTTGGCTGCATCTAGTCTGAGTTGCATCACGCAGGATCTTTTGCTGTGGCACACGGACTCTACTTGTGGCGCGTGTGCTTCGGTAGTTACGGCGTGATGACTCAGCTGCCCTGTGGCGTGTGGCATCTTAGCTCCCTGACTAGGGATCGAACCAGTGACTCCTACATTGCAAGGTGGATTCTTAACCACTGGACCACCAGGGAAGTCTCCCCATTTCTTTTTTATGGCTCTCTGAGATACTGTGCATACATTTGACCAGTAACTTATGATGGATATCTGCCTCCACTCACTCAATGATGTATATTAAGGCTGTGTCCAGTCTTCTGCTCTTTTAAATAATGCTGGATTGCGGTAGTTTTCTTTCTGGCACGTGTTAAGTTTTCAAAGGGGCCTGGCTCTGCCACAGATGTTATGTAGGAGCTGGCAGAGGCTTGATGACAAAGAGGTCTCTTTCTAGCCGTTCCTGCACCAGAGATGGCTCACATGTGGCAGGCTATGTCTTAAGCTGATGTCCTTACAGACAGGCTGACATACACCTGTCTGGCTTGAGGAAAATGTCTGCTGAGGGGTGTTCCTCCATTCCTGTGATGGATTTGAAGAAAAAAAAAAAAAAACCATAATGCTGGGATGAATAGTCTTATTTATTGAAGATTTCTGTTATGTGTAGAAAATTCCCATTTCTAGTTTTGTGTTTGCCTTCTAAAACCTGAGCTTTTACATTTTGTTTCCATAGAAACAAAAAACCTGAATGAATCTAGTATTCTACCGCAGGACAGGCAGTTATCTCACTGAACAGGAAGTCTAGAGTTTTGAGGTTTCCAGGGCTGGTTGATAACACTGAAAACCCAGGTTTCTTCCATCCTTCAGCATTCTCTCTGTTGGAGGTGGCCTCATCCTTGAACTAGGAGCAATATGGCTGCAGCAGTGCTGGGTGTCACATCCAGATCCAACCCACCTAGAGAGAGGGGGAGAGAGACTCTTTCTGTGGCTCTCTGGGGGGAGTAGCTTGATTCACAGTCATTCTTGCAGATTTCTCCTTATGGCTTGCTGGGCAGGATAGGGGCACCTGTCCATTGCTGAAACCGTCACTGATAGATACAGGGTAAGCATTTTGCGCGGGAGGCAACCCCAGTATCAGTGAAGCAGAGATGGTGGCCTTCCTGCAGGCAGGGAGAGTTAGCATTCAACCTGAACTTGGAGCTTTGTTCTAAGATCTTTATGTCACAGTTGTTGTTCAGTCACTCAGTCGTTTCCAACTCTTTGCAACCCCATGGACTGCAGGACACCAGGCTTCCCTGTCCTTCACTATTCCTGGAGCTTGCTCAAACTCATGTCCATTGAGTCAATGATGCCATCCAACCGTCTCATCCTCTGTTGTCCCCTTTTCCTGCTCTCAGTCTTTCTCAGGATCAGGGTCTTTTCCAATAAGTCGGCCCTTCCCATCAGGTGGCCACAGTATTGGAGCTTCAGCTTCAACATCAGTCCTTCCAATGAATATTCAGGACTGATTTCTTTTAGGATGGACTGGTTTGATCTCCTTGCTGTCTTAGGGACTCTCAAGAGTCTTCTCCAGCACCACAGTTCAAAAGCATCAATTCTTTGGTGCTCAGCCTTCTTTATGGTCCAACTCTCACATCCATACATGACTACAGGAAAAACCATAGTTTAGGCCCAATGGCAACCCAATCCAGTACTCTTGCCTGGAAAATCCCATGGACAGAGGAGCCTGGTAGGCTATAATCCATGGGGTTGCAGAGTTGGACACGACTGAGCAACTTCCCTTTTTTTCTTGACTATATGGACCTTTGTTGGCAGAGGTCTCTGCTTTTTTTTAATATGCTGTCTAGGAGTGTCATGGCTTTCTTTCCAAGGAACAAGCATCTTTTAATTTCATGGCTGCTGTCACCATCCACAGTGATTTTGGAGCCCAAGAAAATAAAGTCTGTCACTGTTCCTATTGTTTCCCCATCTATTTGCCATGAAATGATGGGACTGGATGCCATAATCTTTGTTTTTTGAATGTTGAGTTTTAAGCCAGCTTTTTCACTTTCCTCAAGAGACTCTTTTCTTCCTCTTTGGTTTCTGTCATAAAGGTGGTGTCATCTGCCTATCTGAGGTTATTGATAATTCTCCCGGCAATCTTGATTCCAGCTTGTGCTTCACCCAGCCTGGCATTTCGCATGATGTGCTCTACATATAAGTTAAGTAAGCAGGGTGACAGTATATAGCCTCGACGTACTCCTTTTCCTGTTTGGAACCAGTCCATTGTTCCATGTCTGGTTCTACCTGTTGCTTCTTGATCTGCATACAGGTTTCTCTGGAGGCAGGTAAGGTGGTCTGGTGTTCCCATCTCTTTAAGAATCCACATCAGTGTTGTTCTGTTTTCCCTTTGACTGCCAGGAAACTCTAAGCTAAACTTGCTACTACTTGGAGCAATTATGGGACATCCTGCATGTTTTATCCTCCCATTAGCTTTTTTTTATCTTCGTTTTTTAATTGTGTGTAAAATTTCTGGAAACTATACATTCTTGGAGTGGAGCTTATTGAAAATAGTATTTTTAATTTTCAGTTTTTAAAAGTTAATCTTAAGGGAAACTTGAGTCTTTACTTTTTGTAAAATCATTTGGAAGGTAAATTTTTTTTTTTTTCTCTCTCTTCTGAAATCATTTTCTTTTTGAGAGCTCCGCAACACCTGCAGGTCTGTGGCTACATCACTAGGTACCTGGGGATATTTTGAGCTGAACGATGGAGTGAGAGACCAGTGCCTCATGAGAAGCCAGTTTCTGTCCAGAAGGAAACATATTTTAATATATGAAAATGCTCAGATAAATTCTTATTATTTCTATCATTAGAAACACTGCCTATTCCACGCTCCGTGAGTGACTCGCGCTTGGCCGCCTCTCAGCCTCGGGGACAGCAGCACCGGCGGAGCCGCCTCGGTCCTCCCCTCGCCGCCTCCTGCATTGTTCTCGGCCTGCAGTGTTGTTTTTGGCCCCTGAGTTAATGCTATTGCTTCCTGACGGCCGAGTGTGTTTCCTCCTTTTCTCGGTTTTAAATAGGATCTTTTCCACGGGACAAGAATGGGGCCTTTCAGCTGGGGTCTGAGGCGCTGGGGAGGCGGGGGTGACAGGAAACGGGAAGGGTGGCTTGTGAGAACACCGTGTTGCAGCGCCCTCATTCCACGGAGAGAGTATCTGTTAACCCTTTTCAAAGTCAGCGTGCTGGGCCCGGACTGCCGAGGGGCAGGCGCTGGGCAGCAGGCAGGGGCCGGGGGCGGCGCGTGCAGCCCGCTGCGGCGGTGCCCACGCTGCCGGGCGCTGCGAGGCTTCCCCTGCTGGGGCACAGGCCTTGCGGGAGAGCGAAGGCGGCTTCTCTCTCGGGCCGCGAGCCGTGACCGAGTCAGTGGAGTGAAAGGGCTTCTGACTGCTCGCACGTGATGGTTCCTGACTGTCCGAAATTTCCTCTTTTTATAGCAGGATGAGACAAATTGTTCAGAGTTTGTTCAGCTTCTTCCTGAGCTTGCTGTGAGCCGATGGTTTTATAACTCCTTTCCCCATTGTTTCTGACCCTGATCCTTGGGGACAAGGTTTCCTTGTGACTCAGAAGCCCGTTCTTCCACATCCAGTTATTTCTTTGAAGAAGATGGGGGCGCAAGACTGCTTCCTACTTTCCTTTGACCTTTTTCTCCCTTTGCTGGAAAGGTTCAGCTCAAACAAGGTGGGCAGACAGACTTTTCTCTCTGCTCCCGAGGAGACAGAGGCAGCGCCCACTCGCCGCTGTCCGTCCCTGCCCAGTCCTCTGTGAGGCTCAGGCAGGAGGTGGAAGGTGTGGGACACGGTCATTGCTCCGCTTCTCCCCGCCTCGGAGTGCCTGGGGGCTCAGGCCTTGCCCGCGCCGCCCCAGCGACCCCAGCAGCAGGGCCTCGAGCTGCGCCCTTCGTCTGCCCCCTCCCCGCCTTGCCCCCGACTGCCTCAAGCTTGTGTCGCGTCCACAGAATTAAACATGAGGTAGGCGTCACTGCAGAGTCCGGAGTCCACCTCCAGCTGCCTCCCTCCTCTGGTGTCCACAGGCCCTCAGCGGTCACATCCCCGTCTGGACTGGTGGTTCCCCTCTCGAATCCTGGTTATGGACTCACACCACCTCCTCCGTCATTCAGATTTCAAACCTTGGAGTTATAGAAATAACCACAGGTATTAGGTTCAGAGAAACCCAGAAAAGCACAAGGCTGGCAGTGAAGCCCCAGTGACCCCTGCCTCCAAAGACAGCCCCCGCCTCCACAGACAGCCCCTGCCTCCAGAGACAACCCCCACAGAATGCCAGTGCATTTCCTACCTTCTAGTTTTTTTTCCTAAACACACGTATCTTCTCCTCTCCCTCCAAAATGGGTCATTCCGTATTCTTCAATGAATTTTCATTTAATAACAAAGCCTGGAGGTTGTCCCGTTTCCCTGATTTACTAAATCATTATTTTTAGTGACTGCAAACAACTCTGTTTTGAAATCACACCAAACTTTTCTTCTCCACAGTCCCCTTTGCTGGGCATTTGGATTGTTTCCAGTTTCTACAGTTTCTAACTTATAAACAGCTGTGGTGCACACCCTTGAGGTTTCCCATGGTCCCCGTCTCGTGGTTGTTGCCTGAGTTAGTGCTGTTCCAGCTTCCCCATCCCTCTCCGGCCCCTCCCGGCTTTGGCCCAGGGGCAGATTGTCCTGTCTCTTAAAGTTGGGTGAAATTAACAGGGTTCTGTTGTTTTGTTTTGAAATAAACTCTGTATTTTATATCATGCCTTTTCCACTGTGAGATGATAAGGATATTTTCTTCATTTTTTTCCTAAGGCTTTTATGTTTAATTTTCACTTCTATAATTTAAAAACATGTTTGGCTGCATGGGGTCTTAGCTGTGGCATGTGAACTCTTAGTTGTGGCATGTGGGATCTAGTTCCCAGACCAGGGATTACACGTGGGCCCCTGCATGGGGCGCATGGAGTCTTAGCCACTGGACCACCAGTTGTGGTTTGGCTGGTAAGTCTTTCTGACTCTTTGCAACTCCATGGACTGCAGCATGCCAGGCTTTCCTGTCCTTCACCATCTCCTGGAACTTGCTCAAACTCATGTCCGTTGAGTCGGTGATGCCATCCAGCCATCTCATTTTCACTTCTAAAGCACTGGCACACCAAGAGTCACTTTCTCAGATAGCTACGTAGTCATCCTCACATTTATGGAATAAATCCATCTTCCCTCTAATGGCGTGAAGCAGCACCTGTACTATTCTACTAAACTCCCGTGAATGCTCTGATATATTCCTGGCTCTGTTTGGTTTCATTTATTCATCTAAATAGGGGTCAGTGTCTCAGTGTTTTAATCACGGCAGCTTTTTATGTTCTCATGTCTTAGGCTAGTCCTCTCTCTTCACTCATTATTTTCAGCATGTTCCCGATTTTCCTTCAATACGATAGATTAACATGAGAAAGACAACCACATTGAGATGATTTTGAATCCATAGAATAAGTCAGGGAGGAATTGACAGGTTTACAGAGTTAACTCATCCTGAAAGTAGGCTGTGCCTTTTCATTTATTCAGATCTTTGACTTTCCTCAGGAGCCCCGTTCAGAATTCACGTGTGGACACAGAGTGGCCCCTGGTCCCCACAGGCAACCCATGTCACTTGTTCCGTGGCACATAACCAGAGATTTGGTTTATGTAGTATTTAAACAAATGCCTGCATATATGTTCTGTGTGATGCAATGTTGTTCTGTGTGATGTCCTTTTCCCACATTTTAATATATCTTGGCAATCTCTCCATATTAGCACATGGAGAACCTTCTCATTCCTTTTGATACCTAAAAAAAGCATAGGATTCTATTGCAGGGACAAACCATCATTTATTTACTCACCCTTCTTAAATCATAGACATTTAAGGTGTTTTCAATCTTTTACTATCACGAGCAGGGCTGTCATAAACAATTCTGCATATGTATCTTTTCCCAGATATTGAGCATATCTTTGGGGCTAAGAATCTGCCTGCAATGTGGGAAACCTGGGTTCAAATCCTGGGTCAGAAAGATCCCCTGGAGAAGGAGATGACTACTTACTCCAGTATTCTTACCTGGAGAAAGCATCCCAGGGACAGAGGAGCCTGGCGGGCTACCGTCCGTGGGGTCGCAGAGCTGGACATGACTGAGCAAGGCTCGAGGAAGGTGTTTCTGGACGTGGAGCTGCTCGGCCACGATGCGCGTAGCTGTGATCCGGGCACACTCAGCAGGGCTGCCTCCACAGAGGCTGTACGGGCTTACACTCGCGCCGGCACGTAAGAGTGCCTGTGTCCACACTCCACCAACACTGTCTTTTTTGTTTACTAATCTTAAAAGTGAGAAATATCTCAAATTGGTTCTACTTTGCATTTCAGTCACTATCAGTGAGACTTAGCAGAAACTGGAATCTTTTTATGCTTTTTTCTATGAACTTTCTGTTCATATCATTTTCCTATTTTTTCCTACTGTTTACTTATTAAGTTCACAAAAATCGGTATTTTGGGAAGTACACTTTTTGTAAAATGAATTAGAAACATTTCGTTTCTTTTGACTTATTGTGGCTGGTATCTAGAATATTTTTATAGTTGAGTTCATTACTGTTTTTTCATATGGCTTCCCTGTGTTGTATATATACCACTTAAGACTTTTTCTACTTATTCTCCTAGCCATCTAATCACCAGGCATGGTGACCACATTAAAAAAAGAAAAAAAAGATGGTGAAATATTTCAACATTTAGAAGAGTATAGTGATACATTTTTAAAAGACAGATATACCATCACCAGGGCTTCCCAAGTGGTGCTAGTGGTAAAGAACCCTCCTGCCAATGCAGGAGATGTAAGAGATCCCTGGGTCGGGAAGATCTGGAGGAGGGCATGGCAACCCACTCCAGTATTCTTGCCTGAAGAATCCCATGGACAGAGGAGCCTGGTGGGCTACAGTCCATGGGTCACAAAGAGTCGGACACAACTGAAGCAACTTAGCATGCAGCACTACCCATCACCAGAACTAATGGTAATGTTTTGCCATGTCTGCTTCAGATTTCTTTCCTTCGAACATCTCTCCAGTGACAGTGCCTCGCTTGCCCCTGAGGTCACCGCCTTCATACTGTGAAGTTGCAGTGTGCCCTCCTGGTCATGGTCGGGGGCCTTGATTTTGAGCCTGCAGAACCCCCCCAGGCTAACCGCAATGGAAGGGATTTATCAGAACTCTTGAATGAATTTCCTGGAAAGTCTCCCTAAAATACACATCAGGGCTTGGGCTGAGTCAGCCACTGTGCCCCAGAGCCTCTTGCTTCCACTGCAGTCAGCGCTGCCAGTGGGGAGAATGCAAAGTCAACAGCTCTTCACGTGTTCTCCGTTTATGACGTGATTCTTTTAATCTTGGTTGCGCGGCACGGCATTAGTTCCCTGATCAGGGATCGAGCCTGCACCCCTTGCAGTGGAAGCTCAGTCCTAACCACTGGACCGACAGGGAAGTCCCTGTGAAACATTTCTACATGCAGCCTTGTACACTTGCCTCTCTGCCCATGTATGTGCTACGTTGCTTCACTCGTGTCCAACTCTTTGCAACCCTATGGACAGTCGCCCGCCAGGCTCCTCTGTCTGTGGGATTCTCGAGGCAAGAATGCTGGAGTGGGTTGCCATCTCCTCCTCCAGGGGCTCTTCCCAACCCAGGGATGCAACACTCGTCTCTTTCATCTCCTGCATTGGCAGGTGGGTTCTTTACTGGGAAGCCCTTGCATCTTACAGGGGAACTTAAGCGAGTGTGGAGGGAAAAGCACTTGCCTTTCTAGTCTGTGTCTACACCAGGAGCTTGGTGTCACACAAGCCAGTTCACAGCATTGGTAAACTTCCTGAACGTTTTAATGCTCCTACTATTAATTTTTCCATGAGTAATATTGTTTCGGGTATTCAAAACATTGACGCAAATGGTATCATACTGCAACTTAGCCTTTTCTTTCAATATTCTTAAGCCTTTCCCTGTTGACATCTGCAGCTCTACTTCATTCTTTTTAACTGCTGTGTATTGTATGTGTATTCGTTGTTATTGTGTAACTAACTATCCTAAAATTTACTGGCAAGGAACAGCGTTTACCATCTCCCTGTTTCTGTGGGTAGGAACCTGGGTGGGTGTGGCTGGGGTGGGTCCCCTGGCCCAGGGTCTCAGGTGTCTGCTGCAGCTGTGGTCTCATCCGAAGACCCAGCTGTGGCAGAATCTGCTTCCAGCACACTCGCGTGGTTGTGGCAGCATGACTCACCGTGGGCTGAAGGCTGGCTTCTTTGCCATGTAGGCCTCTCCTAAGGGCAGCTCACAACATGGCAGCTTGCCTCATCAGAGAAGGCAGATAAGACAAGAGAGTGTGCAGGGTGGGTATCACTGTCTGTAATGAATTGTGGTTTAGTCACCCAATTGTGCCTGGCTCTCTTGCAACCCCATGAACTAATGCCCACCAGGCTCTGTCCATGGGATTTCCCAGGCAAGAATACTGGAGTGGGTTGCTATTTCCTCCTCCAGGAGATCTTCCCGACTCAGGGAATGAACCTGCATCTCCTGCTTGGCAGGCAGGTTCTTTACCACTTGAGCCTCCTGGGAAGCCCTTCAGGTTGAATAATCTCCCCCCAAACTCAAATACCCTGAAACCTCAGAATGTGACCAGTTTCTCGCTGTTATTCCCCGCACCCCCCCAATTATACCTACTTAATTTTGTCTGGATGTTTACCAATCTGTGCTTACCATGGCTTTCTATAGATACCCCACCTCCTCTTTCTGAACTCATTAAAGAAGTACATCTTTCAGCAGTTTTTTTTCCATTTTCTTTTTATGATTAACATATGTGCATGTCTGGAGTGATCTTTATTCACCTTTGCTCTTGAACCATAGTTTGGTATGTAATTCTAGGCTGACAGTTTCCTTTAGTATTTTGAAATACTATTCCCTTGTCTTGTTGCAAATAAGAATTCTGATGGCAGTCTAAAGCTTGTTCGTCAGTGAGCTGTCTTTTCTCACGGGTTTAGGCTTTACTCTCGAAACTGAACGCTGCATTTTCAGGGTCGTGTCATCCTGAGATTTGATGTGCCCTGTAATATGAGGAGCTGGCTTGTCAGGTCTGCAGGGACTCCCAGGCGCTCTCTAGATAGTGCTTTTCCCCACTTCTCCTCCCCCCCAGATCACCTAATTTAGACGCAGTTTGGAGCATCTCCTTCTACCCTCCATATTTTAACATTGGTTTCACATTTTCCATTTTTAATCTCTGTGCTACACATTGAGTCATTTTCTTAACGCTTCCAATTGGCTACTTCTCTCTTTAGTTATGTCTGGTTTTCTGGTAAACCTACGCAGAAGTTTTCCATTTGTTTTAATGACTATGTTCTTCATGCCTAGAATGTCTCTCTGGTTCTTTTTCAGATTTTTTTTTCTCAGAACTACCTTGGTTTACCTTATGGTTGTCATTGCTTCAAACATGCTAAGTGCTTCCATCCTAAAGTCTCTTGCTGATTATTCCCTCTGCCTCATGATGGTTGAGTTCCTCGTGGGATCACTCTTTTCTTTCCTGGAGGGGAGAGGGCTTTCTTCCCACGTCAGTCAACAGTTACCAACTTGGGTCGCCTGACTCCACACAGGAAAAGGGGGGGTTTGTTTCCTTAGACAGACCCCTTGTCTTGTCAGACCTCCAGAGTGCCCTGACATCTCGAATGGGCATCAGGAACCCAGGACCATCCCTGGGAGCCCCTCTGCCAGCGCTCCAGGGCACATCATCTCTCTGAATGGGCACCTAGTGGTGAATTAAAGGTATCTCTGAGAATCCTTCAACATATTCTGGCCCGTTATGACCCAAAAAAGTCATTTAACTATTTATTTCTTCTGTTTGGAAAAAAGGTATCTTTATTTATATGGAGAAAAAGATAAAGTATTTTAACTATAAGACTTCAAAAAAAAGGTGATACATGTTTTCTTTAAAACAAATACTTTAATTTCATTTTTATCTGGAAAAAAGCATACAAGTTTAAAAGGAAACAGTAAGAACTTTGACATGTCATGTCATTTTTTTTTTTAAACAGTACTAGAACTTGTTCAAAATGTGAAGATACAGAACCGTTATAAATTTCTGGAATCAAAGACTCCAAATACAGATGAAAACAGATTAGTTATAAAATGTCAATTCACGAAATACTCCATTTTCTCTGTTTTTTTTTTTTTTTTTATCGGGAATATTCTATAGAAACACTGTATACAAAATAAGGCAGACTTTTAGAAATTCAAGTATAAAATTTTTAGGAAAAATAAGTGTGAAGTCCAGTTTCTTTCGCTCTGGGGAGTCGCCTGCAGAGCGTGTTGGAGCCCTGGCTGCCGCACAGAAGAGCCCTTCCCAGCTCCTCTGGGGTCACTAGTTGTTCAATCACTCGTTGGGTCTGACTCTCTGTGACCCTATGGACTGCAGCATGCCAGGCTTCCCTGTCCTTCACTATCTCCCAGAGCTTGCTTAAACTCATGTCCATCAGGTCGGTGATGACATCCAACCATCTCGTCCTCTGTCGTCCCCTTCTCCTCCTGCCTTCAATCTTTCCCAGCATCAGGGTCTTTTCTAATGAGTCTGCTCTTCGCATCAGGTGGCCAAAGTTGGAGCTTCAGCTTCAACATCAGTCCTTCCAATGACTATTCAGGACTGATTTCCTTTAGGGTTGACTGGTTTGATCTCCTTGCAGTCCAAGGGACTCTCAAGACTTCTCCAACACCACAGCTCAAAAGCATCAGTTCTTCAGCACTCAGCTTTCTTTCTGGTCCAAATCTCACATCCATACATGACTACTGGGAAAACCATAGCTTTGATTATACAGACCTTTGTTGGCAAAGTAATGTCTCTGCTTTTTAATACACTGTATAGGTTTGTCATAGCTTTTCTTCCAAGGAGCAAGCATCTTCTAATTTCATGGCTGTCGTCACCATCTGCAGTGATTCTGGAGCCCAAGAAAATAAAGTCTGACACTGTTTCCACATTTCCCCATCACTTTGCCACAAAGTCATGGGACTGGATGCCATGATCTTTGTGTTTTGAATGTTAAGTTTTAAGCCAACTTTTTCACTCTCCCCTTCCACTTCCATCAAGAGGCTCTTTAGTTCCTTTCCACTTTCTGCCATAGGGGGCATCATCTGCACATCTGAGGTTATCCATATTTCTCCCAGCAGTCTTGATTCCAGCTTGTGCTTCATCCAGCCTGGCATTTCACATGATGTACGCTGCATATAAGTTAAATAAGTAGGGTGACAATATACAGCCCTTAACATATTCCTTTCCCAATTTTCAAACAGTCTGTTGTTCCATGTCTGGTTCTACCTGTTGCTTCTAGACTTGCATACAGGTTTCTCAGGAGGCAGGTAAGGTGGTCTGATATTCCGATCTCTTTAAGAATTTTCCACAGTTTGTTGTGATCCACACAGTCAAAGGCTTTAGTGTAGTCAACAAAGCAGATGTTTTTCTGGAATTCTCTTTTCCTGTGATCCATTGGATGTTGGCAATTTGATCTCTGGTTCCTCTGCCTTTTCTAAACCCAGCTTGAACATCTGGAAGTTCTTGGTTCACGTACTGTTGAAGCCTGGCTTGGAGAATTTTGAGCATTACTTTGCTACCATGTGAAATGAGTACAATTGTGCAATAGTTTGAACATGCTTTGGCATTGCCTTTCTTTGGGACTGCAATAATAATATACCTTTTCCAGTTCTGTGGCCACTGCTGAGCTTTACAAATTTGCTGGCTTATTGAGTGTAGCACTTTCACAGCATCATCTTTTAGGATTTGAAATAGCTCAGCTGGAATTCCATCACCTCTACTAGCTTTGTTTGTAGTCATGCTTCTTAAGGCCCACTTGATTTCACATTCCAGGATGTCTGGCTCTAGGTGAGTGATCATACCATCATGGTTATCTGGGTTATTAAGATCTTTCTTGTATAGTTCTTTTGTATATACTTGCCACCTCTTCATAATATCTTCTGTTTAGATATCTTAATCTTTTTCTGTTAGGTCCATTCCATCTCTGTCCTTTATTATGCCCATCTTTGCATGAAATGTTCCCTTGTTATCTCTAATTTTCTTGAAGAGATTTCTAGTCTTTCCCATTTTACTGTTTTTCTCGATTTCTTTGCATTGTTCACTTAGGAAGGCTTTCTTATATCTCCTTGCTACTCTTTGGAACTCTGCACTCAGATGGGCAGAGTTCCATATCTTTTCCTTTCTCCTTTGCCTTTTGCTTCTCTTCTTTTCTCAACTATTTGTAAGGCCTCCTCAGACAACCATTGTGCCTTTTTGGATTTCAAAAGTTTTCCCAATTAACATCAATCAGAAAAGCCTAACATACACAAATATATTATTTTTTTTAATTTATTTTAGTTGGAGGCTAATTACTTTACAATATTGTAGTGGTTTTTGCCATACTTTGACATGAATCAGCCATGGGTTTACATGTGTTCCCCATCCCGAACACCCCCATCCCATCCCTCAGGGTCATCCCAGTGCGCCAGCCCTGAGCACCCTGTCTCATGCATTGAACCTGGACTGGTGATATGTTTCATATATAATATACATGTTTCAGTGCTATTCTCTCAGATCATCCCACCCTCTCCCTTTCCCACAGAGTCCAAAAGACTGTTCCATATATCTGTGTCTCTTTTGCTGTCTTGCATATAGGGTTATTGTTACCATCTTTCTAAATTCCATATATATATATATGTTAGTATACTGTATTGGTGTTTTTCTTTCTGGCTTACTTCACTCTATAATTGGCTCCAGTTTCATCCACCTCATTAGAACTGATTTAAATGTATTCTTTTTAATGGGTGAGTAATATTCCACTGTGTATATGTACTACAGCTTTCTGATCCATTTGTCTGCTGATGGACATCTAGTTTGCTTCCATATCCTGGCTATTATAAACAGTGCTGCGATGAACATTGGGGGTACATGTAACATACACAAATATTTCTATAGTGCAGTAAAAATGTATCATTTATTTTAAATTTGCATTATGAAAATAAGTCTATACACCAAGTGATGCATATTTTTAATGACTATGAATCATGTAAATTTGGTCATGGTATCTAAAATTGGCTTTGGCTTTGAAGTATTTTTAAATTTATAGAAAATAGTGAACTTCTAATAAAATAAATAAAACATTTTAATAATTGATATTAATAATCAACTTCAGAATTTCTTTGTCTTTTTCATTTGCCGTTTAATTTTAAAAGAGAAGTCACTTTCAGTAGTGTTCCAAAGTGAATGATTGCACCTTCTATGATGTAGAAAAGATCCGATTGCCATTAGCTCTTCTTAAGCGCTGAATATAATTGAGAGAAACTGCAAGAAATTCTCTGTCATCAGCAGAAACTCCGTCAGCGTCCTTGGCTGGGCCTCCCGAGCTCGGGTTTGGACAGACGGACGCTGATGCAAGCCGTGTTCTCTGAGACTCTCCGCACAGCCCCGGCAGCAGGCTGGCACAGTGAGAAGAGGAAGCCTCACTCTACAGCAATGGCATCAGGTGATGGTTAGGGAAGGTGACCGCGTCCCGGGGTGCTTTCACAGGCTCTGTGCATCAGGGGGCTGATCGGCTAATACTGAAAGGAACTCTGGCCGCCCTCAGGAATCCCTGGTGACCACAGGGTTACCGCGCTATTCGGGAGGCGGGCGCAGGCTCCGCAGCTTCATGTCGTCCAGTCCTTTCCAGTATTTAAAGTTGTTGTCGAGATGCTGCATTAACTCGGGCAGGTCTACAAAGGCTGCAAGAAAGACGGGAGTGTGATAAGACTGCTCCTCCCTGGGGTGCACATGGAGGCTTTCTAAGGAGAGGGACGGACAGGAGGGGACAGTGCTCCGTGCTCGGCAGACATGGAGCTGCCCGCGAGAAGCTGAAACCCCATCTGCGCTCAGTGCCCCCCGTGCCTCTGTCACCAGCTGACAGCTCTGGTGGACGGAGCGAAGGGGGCTAGCCCGTTTTATCACCCTTAATCAGCACCCTGGGCTGCCTGATCCCGGCCCTGACCGGCTCTCCGGGGCGTCCCGCCCCCCTTCCTTGAGCCTGTCCCCTTCCACCTGCAGCACGTGGCACGAGCAGCGAGCCAGTGAAGAGAACTCGGGCCGGGAGCGGCCACATCTGGTCTGGGCCCAGAGCCTTGAGCAGAGCCTGCAGTCTGGCCCGAGGCCCCAGTGCCTTCTGCCACCTCAGTCCCCTGTCCCCCGCCTCTCAGCACCGAGACATGGGCTCGTCTCCTGCTGACGGGATCCGGACCAGATGTGGGTCTGCCTCCTGGCAGGGGCCCTTACCTAAAAGCCCTCTACCTGCCAGGGGGCTCCGCCTGCGCTGAGGGCTACGAGGAGGGCCGTGCCCCTGTCAGACCAGCCTGCCCTCCCTCCGGTCGGCTACCGGGGGAGGCGGAGAAGCTGGGCGGGACAGCACAAGAGCTCCCTCAGCACGTAAGTGGTTTTGAACCCCCGGCTTTTGACCAGCAGCCCCTTCAGCCCCATGTTCAATGCTCTCATCTTTGCGACTGGGACAACAGGTAGCCCCGGAGCCAGGGGCAGCTGAGGAGAAAGAGCAGAGAGCGCCCCGGCCGCCGGGACCTCCTTGACAGCGCCTGGCTTCTCCTTGGCCTCTGCACGCTCTGAGCCCCCGAACATACCCTGCAGTCAGAACGGCACTATGCTCTCCTTAACGTGGGCTCCCCGTTACTGAGGGAGATACACTCCACGCATTCTTACCGTCCCAGGCATCAAACATGTCTGTGATGAAGTAGTCGATGAAAGAGATCTGGGATTTGGGGATGCTGCAGGTATTTCTGTCAAAAACCGGCATCACCACAGGCAAGTCCCGTTGCTTCTCTTCGTCTGTCTGCAAGGCAGAAAATGCCAGAATTACGAGACCCCAGGACCAGGCTCCACGCCAACCAGAAGCATTCCCTCCACCAGAGCATTTCCTGGCAGCCCAGAGAGCTCACGGGAGAAGCTGGTCACAGTGCCAGCCAAGCACCCGGACCCTCCACGACAGTTCACATCGTCCCCGATGGAACCACCCAACCCACATCTTCAGCACCTGAAGGCTCCTGCCAAAGCTCCTGCGGCGCTGTGCAGAGTTCCTGCAATGCGGGAGCGCACCAGTCTGCCCAGCCGTCTCCCACCTGTGGCCATGTCAGGGGCCTGACCCAGGGCCACAGTGTGGAGCGAGAAACAACCCCCTTCGCAGAGAAGGGACAAGTGCCTGCTTCTTGCCTCAGGCCAGATTGTTTTATTTAAAAAAGGTCTGAACAGCCTTGAGGCAAAAAAACTCTAGGATGAAGATTTTATGTACTTTGATAGACCCTTACAGAACATCTTCAGTATTCCAATAATATGTGTGCAAAATTGGAAATATGAAGATCCTGGTGGGAGGTGGGAGGCAAGTTTATCTTAAAAGATATAAGGGAATTTCTCATTCTTTGTTTTCATCATGTTGCTTTCATCAAAGGATCCAGGAGAAAGGATGAAGTGATGCCCGAAGGGTGATGATGAAGCAGGGGGTCCTTCCTGGAGTGAGGTATGAACTTGGAGGGTTTGAGGGCGCCATTGGAATCACTGAGAGGTCCCTGGGGAGCCAGGCAGCCAGGGCTGAGAGTTAAATAGATGGTTATCCAAGGGGCAGGATGAGGGGTCTTGAGTGCAGGACCAAGTAAGGCTGGGGTGAGCCGGGCGAGAGGACTGGAGCCATCCCCTGGCGCTGGAGGCACAGCTGTCCTCAGGAGCCCTGGGTCTTTGTTCTGTTGGTCTGAGCAGGCTGCCCCCGTGGGCAGCTAGTGAGAAAGTGATGGAAGGGGCAGCTCGACACGGAAGACAGGCAGGGAGTTAACACTTAGGAAGCCTGGTGTGGGTGCAGGAACTGGTTCTCTAGGGGCATCCAGCAGGGAGGGTGGAGATCCTGGGATGAGTAGACCTGCTGACCAATCCTGGCTTCTCCGGAGGGTGGTCAGTGAGAGCAAGGGCTGAGGACGGGAGGTATGCAGTGCATTCGGCCATCAGCCAGGGCCAGGCTCTGTGGCTGAGCTCTGTGGGCCATGTGGGGCTGTGAGAAAGTGAAGGACCTTTGTTAAGCGTCTAATACGGGGACCAGAATTCAGGTGTTCCGCGGAAGCAAAAGACCTCCACTGGGGCTGGAAGCCTGTCCCTCCAACTCTTATACCTGGAACTGTTCCCACAGGGCAAACTGGGCCAGTCCTCCTTGTCCCCCCAGCCCAGGGCTGTTCTGGACAGCTGACCAGGAGCTGCCTCCCCGGTTCCGTTCTGCTGCTGTCTTTCCGAGGCCTGGCAATCACCAGCAGGGCGGCAGGGACTGGTGAGAAGTTACGGCCACCTCACCCTGCACGTTGGTGGGTCTGAGGCCCGAGACACTGGAAGAACTGGGCTCCACAGCTAAAGGCAGGTGACTTTCCTTGGAAGTGACAGTGATTCGCTACAGCTCTCAACATGAAATCTCCACTGGAGGACAACAGGTAACCTCTGGGGGTTTTCCTGGGAGGGACTGTTCCGCGCGGAGCACCATGCTGCAGAGCTGCGCTTGTGCTAGGAGGTGCGGACAGTGCCGGGGACGGTGCCGAGGAAGAGGCCTGGGCTCCCTGTGCAGGTGGGCGGTGCTAGACTCCGGGCCAGGGCAGAAGCCAGCAGGAGGAGCTGCTGCTGCTCCAGGCCTGGGGGCCGCGGCACACAGGCTTGGGTGTGACTGCTCGGGCCAGGCTTTCCTGAGGCAGGGCAGGGACCATCTACACCAGCTGTCGGGCCAGGAGCACACCCCGGGAGGTGTGGGAGGCAGGGTCGTGGGCTCTGGGCAGAGGATGGGTGGGGAACACTGACACGTCTGGGCTTCTGCTGTGGTGGAGTCCCTGCTGTCAGGCCAGTGCTGGCTCGCAGGGTCAGCTCCGTGTGAGTCTCTGCCCTGGTGTGTGCGTGGCAAGGGGTGGAGGGTGCAGAACAGCCTCAGGTTCACAACCCACTGGCCTGACTGCTCAGTCAGCAGGGCGCATGCTCTCCTGACACGCCTTCCCTGGTCAGCTGTTCAGTTAAGAATCTCCACATCTGTGTTCCTGAGGGTAATGAGCTGTAACTTTCTCCTGGGATGCCTTTGTCAAGTTTACGTACCAGGATAACAACAGCTTCAAAAAATGAGCTGCAAAATGTCTCACCTCTGTTTTCTGGTTTAATTTGTAAGACTAGCATTATTTATTTCTTAAATGTTTCACAGAATTCCTCAATGAGAAATGATTTAGAGTTTTCTTTATTAAAATCATGAAAACATTTTGACAAAATATTTCTTTACTATGGACTTTCTAAGGTTATTACTTAATCATGTCAGTTAGGGTAAACTGTATTGACAGTTTTTAAGGTATTCATCCATTTCATCTAAGTGGTCAAATTTATTGTGACATTCCTGATTTTGGTGATTTGCATTCTTCTTGATTATTTTAGCTGCGTATTTACCAATTTTGTTAATTTTGCCAAAAAAATCAACTTTTGGCTTTGAAAATTATTATTCTTTTAAATATTTTTTAATTTTTATTTTATACTATAGTTGATTTACAATGTTGTGTCAGTCTCAGGTATACAGCAGAGTGATTCAGTTATACATATATCTTTTAAAAATTTTTCTTGGAGTATGGTTCATTTTCAATGTATTAGTTTCAGGTGTATAGCAAAATGGATCAGTTTTATATATATATATATATATATCCACTCATTTTTAGCTTCTTTTCCCATATAGGTTATTAGAGAATATTGAGTGGTGTTCCTGTGTTATACCATAGGAGCTTGTTGATTATCTTTTATATACAGTAGTGTATATCTGTTAATCCCAAACTAATTTATCCCTCTCCCCTGAAGTCTGTGAGTCTGTTTATGTTTTGTAAATAAGTTCCTTTGTATCATTTTTTAGATCTCAGAAGCAGATATGATATTGATACTTGTCTCTCAGACTTACTTCCCTTAGTATGATAGTCTCTAGGTCCATCCCTGTTGCTGCACATGGCACTGTTTCATTTTTTATGGCTTAATAATGTTCCCTTTTCTTTTCCACTCCTCTGTCGATAGACATTTAGATTGCATCCATGCCCTGGCTATTATAGTGACACAGTGAACACGGGGGTGCATGTATACTTTATGACTTTCCTAGAGGAGCCTGGTGGGCTCCAGTCAGTGGGGTCGCTAAGAGTCAGACACGACTGAGAGACTTCACTTTCTCTTTTCACCTTCATGCACTGGAGAAGGAAATGGCAACCCACTCCAGTGTTCTTGCCTGGAGAATCCCAGGGACGGGGGAGCCTGGTGGGCTGCCGTCTATGGGGTCGTACAGAGTTGGACACGACTGAAGTGACTTAGCAGCAGCAGGATATAAGCCTAGGAATGGGATTGCTGGATTATATAGTAGCTGTTTTTAGCTTAAGGAACCTCTATACCTCCATAATGGCTGCACCAATTTACATTTCACTAACAGTGTAGGAGGTTCCCTTTCTCCAAACCCTCTCCAGAATGTATTGTTTGAAGACTTTTTGATGAACATTCCTGACTACTGCGAGGTGGTAAATTATTATAGTTTTGATTTGTATTTCTCTAATCATTAGTGACGATGAGCATCTTTTCATGTGCTTTGTGGCCATCTGTATGTCTTCTTTGAAGAAATGTCTATTTAGATCTGGCCATCTTTTTATTGGGTTATTTGGTTTTTTTGATATTGTGCTACATTAGCTATTTGTATATTTTGGAGATGAATCCCTGTCAGTCACTTCATTTGCAAATATTTTCTTCCATTCTGTGGGTTGTCTTTTCATTTTGTTTATGATTTCCTTTGCTGTGCAAAAAGCTTTTAATTAGGTCCCATTTATTTATTTTCATTAATCTAGAAGTGGATCCAAAAAGATATTGCTGTGATTTATTTTAGAGTGTTCTGCCTATGCTTTCCTTTAAGACTTTTATAGTATCTGGTCTTACATTTAGGTCTTTAATCCACTGAGTTTTGTTTTTGTGTATAGTTTTAGAGACTGTTCTAATTTCATTTTTCACATGTAGCTGCGAGTTTTCCCAGCACCACTTATTGAAGAGACTGTCTTTTCTCCATTTTATCTTCTCACCCCCTTTGTCATAGATTAAGGACCATAGGTGTATGGGTTTATTTCTGGGCTTTCTATCTTGTTCCATTGAGCTGTATTTCTATTTTTGTGCCAATACCACACTGTTTTGATGACTATAGGTTCACAATATAGCCTGATGTCAGGGAGACTGATTCCTCCAGCTCTGGTTTTCTTTCTTGGAATCGTTTTTGCTATTTGGGGTCTTTTGTGTTTTCATACAAATTTAAAAATTTGTTCTAGTTCTGTGAAAAATGCCATTGGTAATTTGGGAGAGATTGAACTGAATTTGATTGCCTTGGGCAGTATAATCATTTTGACAATACTGATTCTTCCAATCAAATAAGGCCAGAGGTGGCCCAGCACCTGAACCTGCAGGCAGCTGGTGGGGACAGGTCTCAGTGCCAAAGCGGTGACCTCCAGGAGAGCTCAGCTGAGGAATATGCCACAGGGCCTCCACCACTGGTGTTCCTGCCCCTGCGGTGGGCCACAGCCGACCCCCGCCTCCAGGAGCCCCTCCAAGACCTGCAGGTAGGTCTGGTTCAGGCTCTGATGGAGTCGCGGCTCTGGCCCGAGCCCCAGTGCTCATGAACCCTTGTGCGTGCCCTCAAGAGTGGAGTCTGTCTCCCCCAGTTCTGTGGAGCTCCTGCACTCGAGCCAAATGCTCTGGGGGCTCTTCCCCCCGATGCCAGACCCCCAGGCTGGGAGCCTAACGTGGGCTCAGACCCTGCTCCTGTGGGAGAACCTGAGCAGGCGTGGGATCCGATTACATCGTGAAAGTGGCCCTCCTCCTGTCTTGTGGTTCTTCTCGGTCTCTGGGTGCAGAGCCTCTCTCTAGGCAGGTGCCAATCCTTTGATGAGGTTGTTCAGCAGTTAGTCGTGATTTTGGTGTTTTCATGAGGAGATGAGCTCAAGTCCTTCTGCTCCACCATTTGTCCTTCAAGGTTTTCTAGTGTTTCTTTACTGTCTCCTCATTTTTTTTTTTGCTCTTATGTTACTTCTTTCCTACTTACTTTGTCTCTCTCTAGTTTCTTAAACTGAAACCTAAGATGTTAACTTTAGGGCTTTTCCTCTAATTATAAATGTCCCTCTGATTACTGTTTTGCTTGCATCCTACAATTTTAATATACTTTACATTTCTAAATAGTCCATGGTTCAGATAAAGGAAATTATTGTCAGTTTCTGAATATTTGGTGTTTACTTAGGTACCTTATTGTTACTAATTTCTGATTTAAAATTCCACTGTGCCTAGAGAATAGATTCTGTATGATTTCAATTTTAAATTTACTGAATCTTTTTTGTGACCCAGCATGATGCATATTGGTGAACATATCAGTATCCTAAATATTCTGTAGACGTGTGATAGTGTTTTATAAACATTAAGTACGGTAAGGTGGTTGACAGTGTTGTTGGGATTATGTGTTTTTACTGATATTTTAATCTGGTTGTTCTATCAATCAATCAATCAATTGCTGAAAGGGGGTATTAAAATCTTCAACCATGTTGTACCTGTCTCATTTATTTTGAAGCTCTGTTATTAGATACACACACACTTATGCTTATGTCTTCCTATAGGACTTTTTATCATTGTGAAGTGTCTCACTTTATCTCTGCTACTATTCTTTGTCTTGATGTCTATTTTGTGATTAATATAGCCACTCTAATCTTTATATTTACAGTTTCCATGGTATATCTCTTTCCATCCATTCACTTTACACCTCTCTGTTCTTTATATTTTAAGTGTGTCTTTTGTAGACTGCATGTAGTTGGGATTAGTTTTTCAAGATCCATCCTGATGATCTGTCTTGGAGTGTTTAGTCCACTAAATTTTCGTAAGTATTGATGATTAGAGTTGGAGCTACCATTTGACTGTTTTTTCTATTATTCTTGTTTTCTCCTGTTGCCTTTGTATAGTTTAGTTTAATAAATTTTAGAATTCCATTATACTAATATATCTATTAGCTTTTAAGGTACACCAATTGCTCTAGGGATTACTAAGTACATTTTGGGATTACTAAATATATCCTTCACTTCTCAGTCTACTGAGCTAATATTATAACACTTATTGTAACATGTAGAAACCTTGGATTCAGGTAGGTCCATTTTATTTTCTGCCATCCTTTATGCTATAGTTGCCATATAGCTTATGGTTACATATATTATATCCTTTACAATTCAGTATTATAACTTGTGCTTAAAATAGTCCTATGTATTTAGAGAAATTCCAAGAAGGAAAAAACTTTTATAGTTACCCAGATGTTTATCATTTTTTAAAGTGTTTTTTATCTTTTTATTTTTACTGAGGAATTTGATACACAGCATTATATTAGTTTCGGATGTACAACATAATGATTCAAAATTTTCATATACTGCAAGATGATTACTACCATAAATCTACTTAACATCTGTCACCATATATAATTACAGAATTTATAATTACAACTTTGAACATCTACTCTGTTAGTACTACAGAACTGCATACTTGAAAGTTGCTAACTGCAGTTCCCATGCTGTACATTACAACCCATGACTTCTTTATTTTATAACTGGGAGTTTGTACCTTTTGACTCCCTTTAACCATCTTGCATCCACTCAGCTAGCAACCACAGATTTGTTCTCTGTAAGGTTCGACATATAAGTTAGATGATATAATAGTTGTCTTTTTCTATTTCACTTAGCATAAACCGTTTAAGGCCCATCCATGTTGTCCCAAATGGCAAGAGTTCATTCTTTTTAACTGCTACATAATATCCCATTGTGTGTACACATAGAAACCCCCATCACCTTACTCACTGACCTATCAATGGATGCTTAGGTTGCTTCCAACTTGGCTACTGTAAGTAGTCCTGTGGTGAAGGTGGGAGTGCATCTGTCTTTTGGGGTGGTTAGTGCTTTTGTTTTCTTTGGATAAATACCCAGCAGTAGAATTACTGGATCACACGGTAGTTCTGTTTTTAATTTTTAGAGGCATCTCCACAGTGGCTGCACCAGTTTACATTCCCACCGACAGTGCACAAGGGCTTCTTTTCTCCACACCCTTGGCAATACTTCTTACCTTTTTGATAACAGCCATTCTAACAGATGTGACCTGCTGTCTCATCGTGGTTCTGTGGTTTACCATTTTCAGCGCTACTCTCTCAATCTGTCCCACCCTCTCCTTCCCGCTCTGTGTCTACAAGTCTGTTCTCTACATCCGCATCGCTCTGCCCTGTAGACAGTACTGTTTTTCTAGATTCCACATATATGCATTAATATACAATGTTCTTCTCTGTCTTACTTCACCCTGTATGCCAGTCTCTAGGTTTATTCACCTCATGAGAACTGACAAATTCTTTCCTTTTACATATAATGGAATATTACTGAAGCGACTGAGCCACACACACACCACAGCTTCTTTTATCCACTCATCTGTCAATGGACATCTGGGTTGCTTCCGTGTCCTGGCTATCATAAACAGTGCTGCAGTGAATACTGGGGTACATGTAGCTTTTGAGTTATGGTTTTCTCAGGGTATATGCCCAGCAACGGAATTGCTGGGTCATATGGTAGTTTTGCTCCTAGTAACAGTTTAAGAAACCTCCACACTGTTCTCCACAGTGTGACAGTGTTTATTTTGCCTTCATTCTTGAAGGATATTTTCACTGCATACAGAATTTTAGGGTGACAGTTTTCTAACAACTTTTTAAAGATGTTGTTCCAATGTCTTCTGGCCTCCATAGTTCCTGACATGAAGTTATTGTAAGTAATATGTCATTTCTCTCTGAGTGATTTCAATTTTGTTTCTGTATCTTTGGCTAGTAGCTGCTTGAGTATGACATACCTGGGCATGGGTTAGATTTATTGAGTTTCTTAAATCTGTATGCATATATCTTTCACTAAATTTGGAAACATTTTAGCCATTATATATATTTCCTCCCCCCACGGGAATTTTTTTCTACCTAGAGAAACTGGGAGGGGCAGCCAACAGTGTAATAATATCTTTAAAGTGCTATTAGGAGAAAATGTCAAATCTCCATTGAAAACATCCTGCAAGAATGAAAGCAAAGGCAAAATAAAACACATTTTCAAATAAGGGAAAACTAATAGAATTCACTGCCAGTAAGCCTGTACTATAAGCAATGCTCTTCAAGGACAGAATCTCGGTTAGAACTCCACTTCTAGTTTTAAGTCCGTTACTTCCTATGGTCCTTGTGGTGTTTCACTCTTCTACTTGAGCAACTTCAGAAGCTGCGTCTTACCTGAGAGAAGTACTCTTCTGAGATGCGTGCAGCCCACTCGATGCACTGCTCCAGGGGCCGGCAGGGGTTGGACACGTCAGCACACTTGATCAGCATCCTTTTGATCAGAGTCCGGTTCTCTGGAGTCCTGAGCATGGTGTTTATGGCTTCTTGATCTTTATCAGTTTCCTAAAGCATGAGTGGAATTCAAAGCAATCAAAATGGGACCCCAGGTGCCAAGCCCTGTTTTACTGCTGCGGCCCCACCATAACCACGTGGGGCTCTGTCTGGGATCTACAGTTAGGGTCTCTCAAAATAGGGCCGGGGATGCTCTGAGGTTGGCCCTCACTCTGCAGTGGGGAAAACCAAGGCCCAGTGAGATTCCAGCAGAACCCGGAAGCAGAGCGTAGCACTGGAGGCTGGCGTATCCACCTTTCCCCATCTTGACTCTTTCTCTGTTTCTCACAGTTGCCTTTTCTTTCTGTTCTATCACTCACTAAGGGCTCAAAAGACTGGCTTTATCTTTTATTATTTATATTCGTTAAGAAACACTGTGGACTGGAACGTGAACCCTTTCTCTGCCCTTGCAGCGGGCGGTGCTGTGGTGCTCCAGGGGCTCCGCTGCTGCCCACCCAGCCCTGGGAGAGGTGTGATCCCGGGAGTCCACCATCGGTGTGCACAGTGTGTCGGATACACTGATGTTCCCTAAACTCTGCCCTCACATTTTATGGTGGACAGAGGACTTAGTCACGGTTTGTGATCTGCACTCACAAAGATATCTTGTGGTAGGCATGAAAATCAGTATAATTTACCATTATATTTTACAGATGAGGATGCCGGGACTGAGAGGTGAAGAGACTCAGCCAGAGGTACTCAGCCAGGATAAGAGTGTGAGCCCTGCCTCTGGTCTGACTCTTGTCTCTCCACAGTAGTGCCTGTGTCTAGCTCACAGGGAGCCCCTCTGGCTATGGAGCCTCAGCCCATGGGGTGAGGGGCCCCTGAAACAAATTCAGGTTAGAAGAGGGCGTACTGGGTCAAAGAGGGGAGCAAGCATCTGCTCTCTGATTCTGGGCCACCAAGCAGCTTCCAGAGGAGTCAGCCATGTGGTCTCTGTGAGCAGTCACAGTCACCCCCTCTCAGTGGGGAAAAGATGGGTAGGGGGGGTCCTGAGCCCGGGCTGCCTGGTCTCCTAGAAGGTGACAGACACCATGCCCTCAGTGATTCTCACCTCCCACTGCCCACCAGCTTTGTGCTGACCCTTCTCTCTGTGCAGGTGTGTGACTACTGTTCAGTACTGCCCACTGGGAACTATTTTCTTCCACCTGCTATGACCCACTGGATCCTGGTTTCCAGTCTCAGTAAAAATCCAAGTAGTGACAGCAGAGAGGAGGAACGTGACTGTCAAGGAGAATGAAGACTCTGCTGAGTCTAGCAACTTCCCAGAACGGATGGAGGAAGCCAAGTCTGCGAGGTACATGGTTTCTTTCTGTGGGGTGGTCAGCTGGGGTGTCCGTGCACAGGAGAATGACTGAGTCCTTGGAAAAGGCATCAAGTCTCTGACAGACTGGAGAACGGGCAAGGGTGAGGAGAGCAGAGTTCTCAGCAGGTTTCAGATTAGGTGAGACAGGGACAAGCCTGCAGGGTGATGAGCCAGAAAGCCAGGGACAGGCAAAAGCCATGGCCGAACAATGGAGCTGCAGCAGCAGAGCTGGAGCTCAAGAGGCTGTCTTCTTAGGGGAGGCATCTCTGTGCTCGGTGAAGACTGGCAGGGGCGGCAGGAGTTGGGGAGGAGGAACGTGGGGTTGGTGGCTGGGCAGCTGTGGGCCTCAGGCGGGTGCTGCGCTCACACTGACCTAGCGTGACGGGCGCTGTTTATCCAGAGTGCACCTTGTGCCATGTCCTGAGTGCTGCGCCTCGAGGGCTACTGTGCCCATTCGAGACAAGGAAGTGGTGAAAGAGAGCCGAGAACTCAGAATGCCTGCTTTCTCAGCTGTAGGCTCCTGTCTGGGGAAGCAGTTAATGTTCTTCTCTTGCCAGAAAGTTCTGGACTCCATGCCTCAAATCCAACACCACCAGCACCCTGTGGTCCAAATCCAGGAGCCTCCCCAATCCCCATCCTCCTGTGGCACAAACCAGCGGAGGACAGGCGTGGCGGCACAGCAGGCAGTGGCTGGCGAGAGGCCTCGTGGCCTCCAGCTGGCCCCAAAGTGCTCAGAGGAGGGCGACGGGGCAACTGCTGAACAAGGGCGCAGGAACGGCCCACCTCTCCATCGTCGAGTCCCTACAGAACTGTCATGCTTTTTCTTGTATGTCTTGCCAAGTCTTTGTACTTTAATTTCCATTGGTTAAAAAAGTATTTATATGCAGTGAGCCCAGTGCAGGGATGATAATACTCATGATCTCTTAAGCCCAGGTTTCCCCACAACACACAGGAGGAAAAGCCCTAAACACAGACTCCGTTTGCAGTCCGCTCACTCACCTCATCTCCTTCTAATGCTACCAAGGGCTTGTTGATGATGTTGACAAATTTGTTGACGTGCTCAAAGTGCTTTGTCATTTCTGTGGCTAACACCATGTCGATGATACCCTGGCGCAGCGTCTGGTAGTCGTTCCTGTTTCAGACAAAAAAGGAGAGCCTACTGCTGATTATTGATCCAGACCAGACAGGTGCTCCTGAAAACCAGCTGTGATCTAGGACCTGGGTCCACTGCGGCTGAAATTCTAATGAACTGGGCAGCAGTGGCAGCTTTAAAGAATGTGAAGGTTAAAGGTTACTGCCTAGACTGCTATTAGCAAGGAGAACCTGAACAGAAGTTAAAATGAGAATCTTTGGGCATAACTATGGGGTTCCCTGGTAGCTCAGCTGGTAAAAAATCTGCCTGCAATACAGGAGACCCCAGTTCTTCCTGGGTTGGGAAGATCCCCTGGAAAAGGGATCGGCTACCCATTCCAGTATTCTTGGGATTCCCTGGTGACTCAGATGGTAAAGAATCTGCCCACAATGTGAGAGACCTGGGTTCTATCCCAAGATCCCCTGGGGAAGCACATGACAACTCACTCTAGCATTCTTGCCTGGAGAATCCCCATGGACAGAGGAGCCTGGCAGGCCACAGTCCAAGGGGCTGCAAAAAGTCGGACATGACAGGGTGACTAAGCACAGCACATGTGTAAGACTATAGATACAGTGTTCATAGTGTTCTCATAAGCAAAAGGCATATAGTTCTTAAGATTAAAGAAAAGCTAGAACATAGCCAGCTGGGGTTATGAAGAAGGTACCCCACACAGAGGAACCTTGATACCCAACAATTTTAGAGCCCAGAAACACAGAGGGTGGACCATCTGAAAGCTGAGAGAATCAATAGTGCATACCTGATGCCTCTTCCTCTAGCCCTTTATATTTATTTTAAAAGTTTATTTTTTGAGGATGGAAACCATTTAATTAAAAACATAAAAGGTACAAAGAGTATAAACTGAACTCTCTATGCAGCTATGTTGTTCTTTTCCCTGGAGACAGGCAAAGCTGTCAGGGTCTTGTGTATTTTTCCAGCGATAACTGATGTATATGTAAGCAACTATGGAAAAACCAACTTTAAGTCCATATATGAAATTCTAAAACATAGGAAAAAAAGGTGGTTTTTTAAAATCCCTTAGGTTTAATAACTTCCCTTAAAATCCCAATTAGTAAGTATTCCTCATGACAGATTACTTCTGTCTAACAGCCCCACCCTAGACAGTGAGGGCCCCATCAAGAAGAGAAGACACTGTAATCTCACAGCGTCACCAATCAGACATGAGAAGTTTGCTGGGCAGAGCTTGTTGTAAGATGACAGCTTCTGAATCTGTCAAGGTGTCAGCCTTACACTGCTGTCTTGAAATGTTCAGGACACAAAGGAACTGAACCTTGAAAACATCATGCTTGTGAAAGAAGCCAGACACAGCAGACCACATCCTGGGGTGCTTCCATTCGTCTGAAATGCCCAGAACTCACAAAGCTCAGGAGGCGGGAGGTAGATCAGCGACTGCCTACCGGAGGGCAGGAGAGTGACTGCTCATGAGCTCGAGGTTCCCTTGGGGGTGATGGAAATATTGTAAATGTCGACTATACGGATGGCTGCACAACTCGGAATATACCAGAAGCCCCGCATGCTTTAAATGGGTGAACTGTATAGTCCCTAATTATATCTCAGCAAAATTGTTTTTTAAAGAGCAGAAGGAAACATACTTTCCAGCTCACTTTTCTTACCGCTCCATGTTTTTAAAGATGTTGCATTTGTCATCGCCAGTGGTCAGCTGGAAAGCCAAGGCCGCATGGTGGTGCTCCAGCACAGCCATGTCGTTGTAGAGAATGGCCAGCTCGCTCCCGGCATTGCACAGGAAGGAGTTGGTCCTCCCGGGGTGGTCCACATCGTGGATAGTGGCTGCGATGAGGGCGCCGACCTCATCAAGTGGGTCTAAAGTTTGCTGAAAACAAGAGTTCTTTTAAAAATGGGGGCATGACACTGAAAGCAAGGTAGCCTTCTGTGTGGTTCTCTTTCTGCCCTTCTGACTTTAAGGTAAGAATATTTCAAACTTCTGAGAAAAGCATGGTGTTGAGCAAATCTGGTTTTCCTAACTCTACTCAGAAATCGTTTCACCTTTGCATGTTTCAGAGGAAACATTATCTGACTCTCAGTGTCGCACAAGTTAGGGATTTACCGAGACACAGGATGTCCTCACCAGACAGGAGTCACTTCCTCAGCCAGTCTGTCTTTAGACCCATCACAAAAAAAAGGTCCTTAGTCTGAGGTATTGACTTTCTACTTGGAACAGTACTTTGATTTAAGATATCAATTGGGAAAGTAAGATCCCACATGCCATGCAGCATGGCCAAAAGTTTTCATTTAAAACTTTAAGTACAGAAGTGCATGGTACTTTCTTCTCGTAGTCTCCATTTCTAATGTGTATATTCCTGTTTTCTGTATTTTTGATTAGTCTGACTTGCAGTGAATTGTCTTGGTTGTTTCAAAGAACAATCCCAGATTATCACTTTGCTCTTCTCATTCTATAGGTTTTGATACATAGGTTTCTCATTTTGTTGCTTTCTGTTACTTTTGGTTTTATTTCTTTGTTTAACCCCAATTTGTTTGAAATATTTTCTCATTTGTAGTGGCTGACATTTTTTTATTTAAGTTTTTTGAAGTATATCAAGACTGTGTCTTAGTATCAAGATCATTTTTGGAAACATCCTACGAACACTTGAAGAAAAGGTGTATATCTAATAAACCAGGCTTGTAAATTTATTTAAATTGAAATTCAATAGTTTTAACTTAAAAAAAGTTTTTTTGGCCACGCTACATGGCATGTGGGATCTTAGTTTCCCAACCAGGGACTGGACCTGCAGCACCCCACCGGGCACATGGAGTTCAACCACTGGGCCACCAGGCAAGTCCCCAGGGAGTTTTAACTTTAAATGGGTGAATTTTATGATGTGAATTACATCAATAAATTATGTTAAAAATTAAGTTATTAATAGCTTTCTGAATGTATATTTGTATGTTATCTATCAAGGAGTTTCAAAAGCATTAAATTACAGCAAAAATTAGGTTGCCTTTATGCTGAACCACACTGACACAGATGTCCCTCCTCTGCCCTCTGTGTTCATACTTTATGAGAACAGACCTCTCCCTGGACTCTTGTTCTACCTACGGTCTTAGACATGACCTTTAGTAAAGCAACAACAAAAAACCACCAAAGAACACAGCTAAAGGGAGGCTGGACTTGCCTGCGCTGCACTTGAGCCGGGAGGCTGACCTGTCTCATTCCTCATAAGGCCCTGATTTCTCACGGATTCTTCCATTTTCAGGTGCTTCCGAGAGTGAAACGGCCGGGCACTAGCGCTCCCTGGGCATCTGTGCCAGTTTATGGCGGACGCTGACGGAAATACTAATAACACAAATACCCTGGCAGAGCAGTGCAGGCCTAATTGCTGCTTCAAACATTTCCCTAATGAAATGATTCACAATGTGAAAAGCTTTCTCAGGAAGCCTGGTTTGGAAGTGGGCAGTGAGCAGAGTGCCTTGGATGGCACTGTCTTCTGTGACGCTCTTACTGTGACACACTCACATTCCCTTTGCTCCTGAGCCCTCAAAGCTGGAGCTACAGTGGCTCCTATTCTAAGGGGGAATGCCCAGGGCCACGTTGGGAATTAGCTATCCACTCCCCAGAGCCAGGGTGTGGCCCTGCGCCTCAGGAGGCCGCACCCTCCCGGGCCAGACTGCACCCTATACCCGGCACCCTCGGCCCTGCTGTGAAGCACAGGGCACCAGCACAGCTCACCTTGATCCTCTCTTTGCATAGAAAGTAGGCAGTGGCGTGCAGCACGTCAGCAGAGTGTGTGGAGTTGTGGTAGGGGTTGGAAGCGTGATAATTGGCTTCGATCACCTGTAACCAGGATCTCAGCGTCGCCTCGGGGCATTTTAAGAATTCACAGACTCCGAAGCGAGCGAACACTTTGAGACCGAGGTAAATCAAAGGCCTATAGAGAAAAACACACGTAGCATTAAATCAAAGTAGAGAAACAGGTAGAGTGTCTGATCTGTTGAGATCCAACAGGCAAACCTGAGCCAGACTTCAGGGAGCGAGCAGGACGGCAAAGTGGAGCCTGTGAGGGTGGCCTGCAGGGGGCGCCCTGTCGCCCTCTCTCCTGGTGGCCAGCACCAGCCCTGGGCAGAGCCCAGCTGCAATTCCGGGGGCACCCGCCTGGTGCTCCTACTGCCGTAACTGCTGCAGAGGCCTCCCGGCACCAAGAGAGTCTCCAGGTCAACGTGCTGCCAGGCTAACCGCATCCTCCCCTGTGGCCTTGCTGGACGTGTGTCACTGGCCAGACGACTTGCTGGAAGAAGATACCAGTTCCCCACAGCAGCACACGAGCCAGACGCTGGCACACATCATGTGATGGTCTCAACACTCTGGAGGTGGAGGTTTCCCCAGACAGGTGACCAGCTGGTGCCAAATGAGGCCCATCCTCGAGAGTCACCGTCATCCAGCCTCTGGCCTTTGCTTTTGGCTCTGTTGAGGCAGTGGCCAAACTGGTTGGGCTCCCAGGACTTGGGCAGACCCGCCCTGTGCTAGCTCATATTAGGATGTAAACCAGTGCCCACAGCTTTGTTTGTCGCTGTCACTGGCCCTGTGGGGCACACAGATGCAGAATGTCTCAGAAGCTTGACTCGCTCTGAGTGTGAGCAAAGGGCAGGGGCTGTCATGGGGAACACCACCCACGTGGGACGAGACTCGCCGAGTCTCCTGTAACGGCCTCTCTCTGCCTGTCTGCTGGGTTGGCGCCTCACCCTCCTGAAAGGCAGTGCTGGCTGGCATTAGGTCTGAACACCCTTCCCGTGTGCCAAGCCAACCACACTCCTCTGGCTGAGTGTTCTCCAGCGAGGTATAAAATGGGAGGGGAAACCCAACCCCACCCTGCTCTTGGGGACCACACTCAGGTCAGGAATCTGGAGTGTGGGATGTCCCCATGCCTGTCACCAACACAGCAACCAAGATCTGGGGACATCTCTTATCAGCATGTACATCCATGTATTTATTTTTTTGACTGTGCTGAGTGGCATGTGGGATCTTAGTTCCCGGACCAGGGATCAAACCCAAGATCCCTGCATTGGAAGTGTGGAATCTTAACCACTGCACTGCCAATGGTTCTGAGCGCTGAAGTGAGGCTCTTTGCTGCAATGTCAACATATCACTGCTTAATACCTACAGGAGAAATTAATAACCGTATCTTACAAAAGAAAACCTCTGCTACTTGGAGACTCCGAGTAAGTCACTCCCTCTCTCTGCGGCAGTCATAGCCAGGGGAATTCCCCTCGGCTTCTCCCTGATCCCTTGCTGACGCCGAGGCCCTGGAGGCTCAAGGTATCTGCGGCTCTTTCCCGGGGGCCTCCTCCCTGACCAGAGGCCGGCTCTGGGCAGAGCCTACACTCCCGGGGAGGCTTTCTCCACACTGGCCCTTGGAATCAAACTCCCTGTCTGCTGAGCTTCCATGGGCTCACCTTTTATGAGTGGCAGCCTCCAATTCAAAAATATTGAAGTCCCAGTACTCCTCCTTTTCCATGGCCCGAGTTATCTGTGACGGGACATCATGAAGGGAGATGGGGACGATGCTGCTGCTGGGAGCCTGCTGAAGGTCTGCAGGGTAAACAGAACGGGATCAACAGGCTTGACGGCATTTGCTGTCCCTCAGGGGAAGCAGCGGAGCTTTGGGGGCGGATGCTTTGTTTGTTAGGATTTATGATAAACCAAAAATTTCTTACTGATAAAAAAAATCTCAAAATTTTAATCTGAAAATTTATCTTTAAGTGTGGCTATAATACTAATGAAAGCATTAGTCGTTCAGTCATGTCCAACTCTGCAACCCTATGGACTGTAGCCTGCCAGGATCCTCTGCCCGTGGATTCTCTAGGCAAGAACACTCGAGTTGGTAACCTTTCCCTCCTCCAGGGGATCTTCCCAACCTAGGGATTGAACCCAAGTCTCCTGCCTTGCAAGCAAATTATTTATTGTCTGAGCCACCAGGGAAGCCCCAACAGTATTCGCTAACATACTAGTAGCAATCCAATAAATTAAAAAGGAAAAACTTACTTTTTGTTGAAAGAACATACTCATTTCCGGATAATCTTCGCAAACCATCCTGATAAAAATCAAGGAAATAAGAAACAGGGAAATCACAAGTATTCCTTACTTCTTGAAAACCCAGGACAGCCGGTCACGAGAACAGCTGCGGGCGGCTGTCTCCATCCACACGCACACACCGAAGCTCCCCTGTGATCACCCGTCTGATGACTGCTGACAGCCTTGCTGGTATGAAATCTACTGGCTTTAGCAAGCAGCAATTAGGCGGGAGGTGAATTTTCATTTCTGAACTTTGTCACCAAGACAGAAGGTGACAGATGGTAATGGAATGGTCTGTTTTCCACAGAGCTGGAGGCCTCTATCCTAGACGGCTGGAGGCGGCACCTAGAGCCCGTGGTCCAAAGCCTCCAGCTAACAAAATGATCCCTCAACCTCCTCCCACGATGTCACCTAATCTGTATAGGACGTGCTGGAGGGAGCCAGTCATTCTGTTCTGTAATACGGTATGAAACACTTCATATTTTTTTCTGCCCGTTTTCAAAATCTTCATATTTTATTTAAATCAACTACTTGTAGAGCCCTTAAGTAAACATGGAGACCCAACACAGCAGACAAGCTGGCTGTCCTGAACACGCTCCTCCCTCTGTTCCAGGCTGAGGTGCCCCGTACCCCCCACCCCCCTGGACAGGCAGCAGGTGGGTGACGGCTCAGCAGGAGGGCAGCTGAGCCTGGGCAGTGGATGATCTAGGCCTTGGCTGACCCCACACACAAAGAGCGCTGTGTAGGACAGCATGTCAACAAGTAACCTCTGAGAAAACAAGCGAGAGCAGCGAGATAGAGCCAGCAGCCTGTCAGTACACTCACAGACACCAGGCCCCCCACGAGGTCGTTGGCATGAGGATCATCGTCCTTAGCACCGAACTGTGGTGAATATAATTCAGTGGTTCTTAGAATTTCCAGCACACGGTCTAAGGCTTCTGTCACAGGCATGGGACTGCTTTCCTGGGCAGCGTTGATGATATTGATGACCTATAATAATACGGAAAGAAAAGTCCTGACTCTCATCACCTCAAAGGCAATAAGAGAGCAATCCAAAGAGTCAGGCTGGCAGCAGGGCTCATTGTAACTTAAGACAGCCAAAGTGCTCCCATCGCCCTCCTTTCTCCGCAGGGGCAGCAGCTCCATGCAACTAGGAGAGCCTCATCACTGCTGCGGGTCGCTGTGTCACCTTGGTGATGGGAGCCTCGATCGTCATCGAATGGATCCGGGCCATGGAAGAGTGTCGTCTCTGGCTGGAAACTGGGGAGAGACCAGGTGGTGCAGGGATCAGGGTGAGCGTGGCCTCACTCACTGCCTCCCACCCACTTCCTCCAGGAGTGAAGGGGCAGGACCAGAGCTACCTGGTGGCTCAGCTCCCTCCCCATCCTACCAAGCCCAGGATTCTGGCAAACCAACTCTGCCTCCTTCGGTTCAAGGCACTGGGAGGCATGTGACCCCCTAGACTGAACCTCTGAGGTCAGGCCAGCGAGAGAACAGAGGAAGCAATCTAGCAAGTCAAGGCCACACATTAGCCTCTCTGTGTCTGTAACAATAACATTTTATAATTCAGCTTGCTGCTACCCAGGAGAGAAACATTCTGAAAGACAATGCCACACAGGCCCTTTGTTTCATATATGGCGGGAACAATAAATACAACTCAATTAACTGAAATCTGTATTTCTGGTTCAGTTTTTCAAGGCATCCTTTGGTGCTTTTCACTGTTCTGCTTGAGATAGTTACCTAATCTGTCTAGATTAGCTGAGGCAGGTGGCAAGTATTATGCTCTAATGTTTGTTAATTTTCTGTTGCTCCTGTCAAGACCCAGTTCCTCTGGGGTGGGGAGAAGCCTGGGCAGTGAACGGGCAGGAAAAGACACGCACGTGGTGTTCTGTCTCTCCCTGAAAGCCCCACTGTCCAGCCACATGCTGTTTACCAAAGGCCAGAGGACCACACACTGCTCTACCCGCTGCGATGTCAGCCTTATTTTACCAAACAAGGGCCTGAGGAGAAACAACCAAGACTAACCTACTCAGGGGCTCTCACATGCTTTAAATTGTAGAGACCAACAAAAACTCCCTAAATCTAATGTTGGTGACTGGCACATGGATGCTATCTTTCCATTTTACCCAACAAGGTCATTAAACCAAAAATAGAAACCACTATTCTATCACTATGTCATAATAGGACTTATTCTCATTAAAAAATATAGTGAAGGTGACATATACTTATAAAAACCAAACAATACAGTGAATACAATAAGGTGAAAAAGAATAAAGATTGTTGTGACTGTGTGTGCAGAAAATCTGAAAGACTCTACAAATGCTACATTTACAATCAGTAAGTTTATCAAGGTTACTGGGTGGAAGGTCAATACACAAAAGTCAATTATATTTCTATATATTAGCAACAAACAATGGAAACTAAAATAAAAAACCATTATGACGGCATCAAAAATAATCAATATTCAGGAATAAATCTAATGGAAATCTAAGTGTAGGACTTATACACTGAAACTGCGCAACACTGCTGAGAAAAAAGACAACCTAAATAAAGACAAAGAGCATGTTCATGTTTTGAAAGACTCAGTATTATCAAGATTTCAAGTTTCTCCAACTTGATCTATAGATTTAAGACACTCCCAAATAAAATCCCAGGTGGTTTTGTGTGTGTGTGTGTGAACTAAGTAACTGATTCTAAATGCTATATGGAAATGCAAAGAACCTAGAATAATCAGGATAATCTTGAACTTTACCAGATATCAAGACTTACCACATAACTGCAGTAACTGATCATGGTATTGGTGCAAGCAAGGACTAACGGAACAATGAAACACAATACAGGAGTCCAGAAACAGACCATATATTTACAGTCAACTGGTTTACAAGAATGAGACTAGAGCAGAAGATGGTTTTGCCATATGGTGATGGGCCGGTTGGGTTTCCCTGTAGGGAGAAAATTCATCCTTGATCCCTACCCTCACTCAATATAAAAATTGATTTGGAATGAATCATAGAGCCAAAGTGAAAGATAAAACAAGGCTTATAGAAGAAAATGTGGGAGGACAGTCTTCATGACCTTGGGATAGAGAGAGTTCTTAAAAAGGACACAAAAAAGCACTAGGTATAATAGAAGACACTGCTTACATGAACTTTAAGATTCATTAAGAATCTGTGTTCATTAAAAGACTATTAAGAGTGAAAATGCAATCCACAAACTAAGAATGGTATGTCTGGAATACTTATATCCACATCTAGAATATGAAAAGAATTCCTACAACCAATAAGCAAGAGATAACCCAATGATAAAAATAGGCAAAATTTATGAATGTCACTTCACAGAAGAGGATATCCAAATGGCCAGTAAGCATATGAAAGAGGTGTCATACGGAAAATTAAAATTAAAATCACATCTGGTAAAGTAACTATAGTTTAGAACCTAGTGTAACCCAGTATGAGCGAATGAGGAGCAACTGGATCACCTGAAGATGAGTGGTGGCGTGAGGCACAGCCCCTGCCAGAAGAACTGTGCACAGGTGCCCAGAGGCCCCACAGTGCCAGTCCTAGGCGATGGACCCACATGTCCACAAAGAAAGACTTCCATAAAAGCACGCACAGCAGCCTTACCCTGAACCGCCCTCAAATGCAAAGGTGAACACAAAAGGACCATTCCTAAGAGAATGGATGACAAATCGTGGTATACACAGACAATGGAGTACTACCAAGCAACAGAAAAGAACCAACTGCTAACACCCCCAGCAACGTGGGTGAACTCCCGAACCAACTGCTAACACCCCCAGCAACATGGGCAAACCTCCAGAACCAACTGCTAACACCCCCAGCAACGTGGGTGAACTCCTGAATGCCAAGACGCGTGAAAGGAGCCATACTGCGTGCACACTGTGCGATTCCATTTCTATGAGGCACAAGAAGAGGCCAGATTAACTCATGTGCAAGAAATCTGTGGATGCCTCTGTGTGGTGAGACCTGTACGCGAGTGCAGGCCTGCACGTGTGTCTTTTCTGTATCTATTTTGGAGTGGGTGGTCACAGTCTATACAGGTCAACGGTACAGAACTGTCAAAACTTATTGAACTCAACACTTAATATGAATTATATGTAAATTTCAAGTCAATCAAAAAGAACAAAGGTTAAAACCCAAAAACATTAAAAGAAAAATGTTTAACTCTTCAAAATAGAGAAATGGACAAAGTAATGCAAAGGATGAAGAGGAGTCACAGTGTGGCAGCGAAGATGGTCTGGGGCGAAGAGGTCCGAGTGACCTCTGCTCTGCTCAAGGGCCGTGACAGGGAGGACCATGGTGAAGATAGTGCCAACAGCTGCCATGACCCCTGCCAGGCACCACACACACTCAGTTAACCCTTACGTTGTGCCCTGTGGACCACAGAATCATCCCCATCTGATGTCGTGGAAATGGACGCACTCAAGTCGACCCCCAAGGCTGCAGAGAAAGTAAATGAAGCTGGGACCTGAGCCAAGGCCCAGCCGAGGCCTGAGTCCACACGCTTCCCTGTAGCGCCTCTGCCCCCTGCCCCTGCAGCAGAGGGGGGAGTCTAGTCTTTATTCCCTGACTCCATCAGAAGGGTCAGATGAACCTACTGGCAAAGGAGTCAGGGGAGAGGGAGAAAGGCACGCAGACTTCTACAGGGCCCCCTGCATGCTGAGCCTGAGGCTGGGGGCAGTCACCCAGGCAAGAGGAAGGGAGCCTCATGTTTCCATGTGCCCACCACTCAGAGGAGCACGTTTTTTGCCTCGTCTTTGTCACCTACCTTCATTTGTTCGAGAGGCAACAGTTTTGACATCTAGGGAGCTTTTTCTCCTGTCTTTATGTTTGCCTGACTGATTATCTGTGGAAATAAATGGTAAATTACCTCCGTGAAGAGATTATAACAACATATTAGTAAAATTACCAATATGAAAGCTTTAAAAGACAAAATTTAAGATTTAGAATGCCATTTAGTGAACTGAAGTTGCTCAGTCGTGTCCGACTCTTTGCAACCCCATGGACTGTAGCTTATCAGGCTCCTCCATCCGTGGGATTTTCCAGGCAAGAGTGCTGGAGTGGATTGCCATTTCCTTCTCCAGGGGATCTTCCCAACCCAGGAATTGAACCCAGGTCTCCTGCATTGTAGGAAGACGCTTTACCGTCTGAGCCAGCAGGGAAGCCAGAATGCCATTTAGGATGCTGCAAAAAATCAACACAATACACCAAGATGAAGTCTCTTAACAACTGGGTTTAAGGGAGACCAACTTTCTCAAAAAAAAAAAAAAAAAAAAAAAATTTTTTTTTCCACTCACCATAAATAAGGGCTTTTGAGTTTCTAGATTGTGTAATTACAGAGTCTCAGGCCACAAAAACTGGCAGAAATGAACTCAGGAGAATTTCACCTACTTCTACGTAGTTGAACAAGTGGTGGGAAAATTTTGATCCCCATCCACCCTTGTCCCAAAAAATCTTTTCTGTGTTTTTTCTACAATACAAGCCATAAAATGTCCCAGGGGAGGCTGTGACTCTCTTCTGGAGGCAGGACAGGGAGCGCTGGTCTGGGGTCTACTTCTCTGCACCCCCTTCCTGTGGATGGCACCACTGACCCTCCAGCCCTAACAGGAGGGGCTGACTCCTCTCTCCCCCCGACCCCACGCCGATCAATGACAAGGCCAAGTTAACCTTCCTTCCTGCGCCCTCCTGGGTGTACCCATGGTGCCAGGCCTCTCCAGCCTGTTCTCATTTCACAGATGAGGACATTGGGAGCCCCGTGAGATGAGCTCGTCTCTGCCTTCTCCTGGCTTCCTCCCTGGACTCTTGCTTGCATACAGGATCCAAATGCAGGCCCTTGTACTCCTCTCCACCATCCATACCTTCTCCACTTGCTCTCTGGTACGTTCTCTTCTATGTAGGCACTGGCAGTGACCTTGTCAAAGTCGCGATGACCTCCCTATTGCTACCTCTGAAGGACTCGAGTCAGTTGTTACCTGCCTCGTCGGACTTGTGTACTAGACGCTAGTCAGTGCTAGACCGAGCTCGTTTTCTGAAAACTCTGCTCTGCACACGTCCACCCAGGCTTTCCCTGCACCTCTTGCTGTTCCTTCCTGGTCTCCATCACCGTGTCTCCCATTCCTCAGCACCCTGCTGTTCCCATAGGCTCACCCTCTGCACCCGCTTCTCTTCTCAGACAGCACAGTCTCCTCATTCTTCCCCACGGCCTTCACTCAGTCCCGTGCTGCTATCGTATTCCGGGCCTTCCTCCAGAGCCCCAGACTGCCACCCTCCCCGGTCACTCGTCACTTCCATGGGGACACCCCTCAGCGCTTCAGACGAGCTAGCCCTCTTCTCGCAGGCCACTCCTCACCCCAGTCGCTGGGGAGCATCTACCTGTCCACTTAGCTGGAGGCCAGTCATCCATGATGCCTCCCTGCCACACTCCCCCAAGTGTGCAGGTGTGATAAATGTCTAGATTCCACCTCCTGAACGTCTCTCCCCACTCCTTCCCTGTCCAGGCTCGGACACCTGGGTTACAGGACAGCTGGGTTATCGTCCTCTGGGTTACAGGGACAGCCTGCCTCACCGGTCCTACCAGCCCCAACCTTGTCCTCTCCAACCCATTCTCTCGAGACAGTGCTCACTCTTTTGATTAGAACATTTTAATGGTGCTTCACTTTTTTAGGGTCAGATGTAGATTCCCCACTGTGGACCCAGGGTCCCTTGTTCTGAACCTCATCTCTCCAGCTACCATGAGTTACCGATGTGCTAGGCCACCTCCTAGATCTCTGCCGTGGCACTAACTGCTCACCCCCACTTAGGAAGGCGCCCTCCCTGCTGCCTTCTCCTCCCTCTCTGCCTTCTCCGCCTGCTTAACACTCCGTCCTCTTGGAGATGCAGGTCAGATGTGGTTCAGGTATCCTCCCCTCTGGGGAGCCTTCCCCTAATGCCTCACCCCGCCGGGAACCACCGGCTTTACTGTGCAGCTCCCTCACTAATTGTGAACGACATGAAGGCAGAAATGACCTTCCCCGCCCCTTCCTGGGTGACCAGCACTCCCAGCACATTGCAGATCCTCAACAGACACGCATCTGCTTCTCCAGACATATGCACACACACAAACCAGAGCACCACTAACAAACCACTCCGAGTCCATGGCTCGCCTGCTCAACACCCTCAGCACCTTGGAGGTAAAGAGGAACTCCCTGGCAGTCAAGGACAGGAGTAGTGTGCTGGCTGCAGCCAGCCGTTCATCTCTCGCAGTCTTGACCACACATGGGCTGCATGGACACAGCTCCCCTGTCTCAGGAACAGCCTTGACTCCGCTCCTCCACCTCCAACCGGGGACATGGTGCCCTGCCCAAATGCTCATTACCCTGACCAGCCACACCTACTCTAACCACTCACACTGCGGAGTCTCCTCTCTCTGAGCTCCAAGGAGATCAGTGTCCAAACCGCAGGCTGAGAAGCTGCACTGTGACCTGCAGTTCCCTCCTTCTCCCTTTCTGCCACTCAGCAAACATTCGCTGAGCGCCTGGGGCCGGTCAGGCTCTAGGGGAGGCATCGGGGATGTGAAGATGATGGAGGCTGCTGCCTCCAGATGGAGATCCTAATTTCCCCCCAACACCGAAGGACCCTCCACGATCCCACCTCCTTCCCACACTGACCTTTTGTACCAGTCGGAACGTCGCCCCGCTCTTTCTAGAACACACTCTGCACTCTCCCTCTTACGTCTAGATCGCTTTTCCTCTGCACCCGCCTCCTCACTTCAGTCCACCTCTCCCTGTCTGGAACGTGCCTCGCTCCCCTGCCCTCCTCCCCAGTAACGGTCATTCTTGGCCACGTGCTGTGTGCCCCTGCTGTCCATATGGCCCTCTTCTTTTCAGGTTAAAGCCTGATCACTCCCGGGGCGCCCAGGGAACTGTCCCAGCATGTGCCTCAGACTCCTGGAGCTGGCCATCTGGGCTTGAGTGCCAGCTGACCGCTTCCTAGCTGGATGTCCCAGAGCAAATCATGGGGCTTTTCATCTCCTTGTCTGTAAAAAGGGAGCCTGATCTGTAAGGTGTCTCCCCCACTTAAGTCCTCCCAAGACAGCCCTGAGGTGAGGCAGGTCTGATGGGGTGTCCCTGCTGAAGACATGTGGTCCGACACCAACACCACTGCCTCTTCAAGCATCAGGCTGACAGACCACACTCCGCTCAACACAGCTTCACGGACGTGCATGCACTGGAGGTGAGACCTGCCCAGGACACCTGTCAGAATGCCCACCTGTGCTCAGGACCCGGGATTCGGGGAAAGAGATGCTGCTACAGCGCTAGGAAAACACAGTCCCACCTACGCACCAGGTGAGCTCATCGGAGGTAGGGCCTGTTTCCAGTTTTTCCAAAGCTCACCGTACCTGCGTAACTGTCGGTCTGAACACATTCAGCTATCTTCTCCGCCTAGAAATGAATATCAGAAGCTGTTAGATCTGAGTGCCTAGTGACGCAGTAAGGGAAATCTTGCTGGGCCCCCAGGGCTCCCCCTACATACCTTATTGTTGCCATTGCACACTCTGATAATGGACACATAGTGTCTAATTTTTCTGCAAGTAGAAAACAATGCATTATATTCCTCCCAGCCCTCAATTCTGGTGGAGAGCTAGCTAGTTTTCTGTTATGAAACGAGCATCTCTCTTTCACAGCACACACAAGGCTTGGAGAGAGCAGTTCTACTGCTTATGGTCAAGGCTGCCAATAAACAAACAAGAGTCCACAGGCTTTCCCTGGTGTCTCCAGAGAAGAGAGGTTGACTCTTTAGTAAAAATAACAAAATCCTTCCAAGTCATCGCAACATACAATAAAAAATACCCAGGTTTCAAAGTGTACTCCCTGTTAGCTAACCAAAGCCTTTAGTTCTGTCACATGTTTTCATGTTTACAAGCCTTTACACTGATGCTCGTCTTCGTGTTTAAGCAGAGTTTGCTCACAACACTCGTGGAAACAGTCACAGGCCCCTCTGGGGCCGAATGTGCGCATCTAGAACCAGGCGGCTGGGGTTCTCTTGCGAGTTGCTGACTCTCCTCACTTATTTACTGTTCTTTCCATTTTTCAGCTTTTCCCCGTGATAATCCAATCCCTACACAGTTAGCCCCCACTCAATAAGGGAAGGACATAAAAAGGCAGAGTCAGAACAGAGAGCCCACACAGAGCTATTTCCCTGAGGCAGTTGCCAGCTGGCCACCAGGGCTGCTGACGAACACGTGAGCCTCACGGGCAATGTGGGGGTCTGTAGCCCAGCTCTGCCGAGTACTGTAGCCAGGACCTGGGCTGAGCCCACCTCTCTCAGCCTCAGCTTCCTCATCTGTCAACCCAAGACGGTCACAGTGCCGCCATCGCCGGGCCGTGGTGAGGAGGAGGTGAAGGGGTGCCCAGCAGGCCCTGAGCACCTGCCCAGGGAGGGAAGGCTCCCAGACAGCAGCGTCATTACAACACCGTCTCCACACCTCCTCCTCGTCTTCCCGACCAAGAACATACACTAGGCATGCTTTTCCGTTTGACTTTTGTATTTACCATAAACATTTTCCCCTGTGATCTAATTCTCTATGATCATCATTTCTAACTGTGGTGTATTTTATTGTTGAGTGTTCTGCAAATCACACTCAATTTTCCACTGTTTGTATTATTTAACAGATTCCGAGACAAACTATGACACTTTTAGGCTCCTGATATACACTGCCCTTTCCAATCTGTGATCACACCTGTTTCATATGAGTTTCTATAAATGACAGTATTGAAAATACTTTATCTAATTTGATAGTTCTGTGCAGAAATGATACAGAAGCTACCAAAACCAGATGTGTGTGTGCTCAGTCATGTCTGACTCTTCTGAGACCCCATGAACTGTGTAGTTCACCAGGCTCCTCTGTGCATGGGATTTTCCAGGCAAGAATACTGGAGTGGGTTGCCATTTCCTCCTCCAGGGGATCTTCCCAACCCAGGGATTGAATCTGAGCCTCCTGCACTGCAGGCAGATTCTTTACCTGCTAAGCCAGACAGAAATCTTTTAAATATAGAGCCCACCAGTGAGTATTCTTGGCACAAGGCTCAGTGAGGTGGCACTGGATTTAAATGCTTTCATCTTTTATGTATGTGCTCACATAGCTTAAGCAGGACTGTTGGGAGAGTGGCGGCTCTGGGGTGCCAGCAGGAGGGTCAGGCTGACCATAAGGAAGAAACCCTGGAAGGTCACACTTTGGTGGTAACTGACCTGGTTACCAGTCCTTGTAAGTTTCCATGTGCAGTTAAGAACTGCACACTCTTAACTTACTTAAGTATTTAAAGTATATGCTGCAATAAGCCAAACATGGTATACTGACTGAAGTACTTGTTTTTTCTACTTACCCTCCCTGTCCAATGACAGGTATTATCTTCACATTTTGTTGCACATTATCTCCATTTTTCTTCCTGACAGAGTAAATTCCTTGCCATTCCTATAAATGAAATGTGAGCATCATTATACACTGTGTTCCAAACATGAACCTAAGTACATCCTCCACCTCAGGCTCCTGTTCACCCCCACTGGCCACTAGAGCAATTAGGAGAACAAGATCCAGCTAAGGAGGACAATTCAGCCAGTGACTCTGCTTAGATAACAGAGTTGCCTGTAAGTTTTCTAGTCAAATGGAAACAAAAAGTATTTACTCAACACAGATCCTATTTCTTAGCAAAAATACAACAGAAGTCAAAGTTTCAGATCCTGAAAATAACCAAATCCTACCTAGAAAGCTATTATGAAGAGAAAATCTGGTAACACTCACGAACTCCTCACCAAGTGCTGACACACACAGACGGCCAGTGAGTGGCCTGTTTGGTTTCACACATGTGTCTGTCTGTGCTCCTCTCGGAATGACACGAAGCCTGCACCTCCCTCTCTCTACTCCAGGGCCAGCTCAGCAGTGAACGGGACTTCTCTGACTACTGAGACAGGCCCTTCGTGGTGGGGTCCGTGGCCTAAACAATTCCATCATCAACACCCAGCTGTCCTATCTGGGGGGTGAGCACAGAGCTGGCACGTGGTAAACGGTCAAGGACCACTTGGGGCCTTAGCTTACTGAATGGAAAAGCTAGACCAAGGTCAGACCATGGAATCCTGGCGGCCAGGCTAAGGGACCTGAGCGGGGGACCCTTAGGGTCCCTGAGGGGGTGACATCATCGGCGTGATGACCTAGCGAGACCCATCTCCAGCAGTGCAGGGGACTGACTGGAAGTGAGGCTCCTGGGCTGGGAGGCGTCACTGCTTTCCGCTACTGCCGTCTCAGAGTGTGGGGAAGAGGCCCTGAACGTGCTCAGCCCCAGGCCGTGGATCCAGCCCTGCTGATGGATTTGATAAAGAGGGAATGAAGGGAGAGGGAGAATCCAAAACCACTCCAGGATTCAAAGTCCAAGCAGCTGTGAAGACAGTCAACAAGCAGAGACAGTGGAGGACCGAAGGAGACTGGGTTTCCTGTCAGTGGGGGATGAGAGAGAATCATCGCTCTACAGGTTGGTTCCAAGATGACAGCAGGTGTTGAGACAAACCTTGTAAGAGACCTTCGGGTGAAAACTGGGGAAGGAGCCATGTACGCAGAGGAGGAAGGATGTGCAATGATATAATCACTTTTGAGGGACCAGCAGGGGACAGAGCACCCTGAAAACCTGGGAGGAAAGGATGGGAGAGGGGAGCTGGAGAGAGGGTGAGTGGGAGAGTCCCGGGGGCTACAGAGGGCACAAGGGGTGAAAAGCTGGGACTCCCCGGTGGCCCAGCGCTTCAGACTCTGCACTTCCACTGCTCAGGGTACAATCTGCACAGCACAGCCAAAAAAAAAAAAATTATAAAAAGCTGAAGGGCTCCCTGTTTGCAATATTTTCCATTTGAACATCACTGGAATTTCTCCTGTGCCCCCAAGAATATCTGGCTGGTTGGACACCTAGAACCTGACACTCTAAAGTCCCCACCCATCATCTGACCTCCTGTGAAGGCTCCAGCCCAGTCCCCAGCACAGGTCTGAACCCTCTCCATGGACCACAGCCCATTGTTTGTCCAGACTGGCCCCTTCTCAACAAGCCCTTCTTCTCCCTAGGAAGACTCCATTAAAAAGGCCATGTATCTTTCTCCTCAAACAAACAACAACAAAAAAAAACAACTGCCCGGCTAAGTGGTCTGTCCTGCTGCAGGGCCAGCCAACTAGGAATGACCAGCAACGGACACGTGGCAGCTCTCACACTCTCCCCAGGAACTCAAGATCATGCAGAACCAATGCCCTGGCTCCGTTCTGAAATAAAGCAGTTAAGTATAGAGGTTGATAATAGGAGAGTATGTTATATTCTCTGCTCACAGCAAACACAGATGTTAGAGAACATGTGTCCTGCTGTTGGCGTTTGAGGCCCTTCATACCTGGTGCCCCATGGCATGACTCAGGAGGCAAGACGCTGCCCACAGGGGTCTGGGGGGATCCCTGGGCCTGCAGCTAATCTGCTGGATTCCCCCATCCCACCCCATCTCCACTTGCTCTCCTGAGAGGGAGAGGAGTGCCTCACTGACCCTGCTGCTGCCAGACAGAGGGGTGCGAGAGCCCTCGTGTCTGACACCCCACAGAGCCTCGCGACAGAACCACAGGCTGTCCCCGTGGCTGCCCTGGACCTGGCCGCTGGGACTGGGGAGGCCGCCACGGGTCTGCTGTTCTGTGGCTGCCTTTGGAAGATGCCCCGCCTCGGCCCAGCAAGGGAACACCAGTGGGCCTGAGTTCCTACATTCTCTTCGTTCATTACCGCCTCTGTTTCTCTTTCCAGAGAACCTGCCACTCTCTCTGGTAAGAAAATCTTCATCCTTGACAGAAGGAAGAGATGAAGGAAATCAGGATGCGTGCAGGGCCCACACTGGCTACTCCTCGCTGGTGCACCACCCGGCCCCGCAGCTGGCCAGTCCCTTCCCTGTTCTCACTGCAAAGCCACTGCTGAGTGTGCAGGACACCCACCCACTCACAGGGTCCTCGGGGGGCCCAAGCCAAGTAGGGCTATAAGCTCTGCACAGCCCTCTGCCCCTGCTGGTAGCCTGCCCTTGTGGGTGATCAGACAGGCATGGGGCCACGTGCCCCAGGGACAGGGCTTCCATGGGCCTCCAATGGCCGGCAGGACAGCAGCTCATAAACTTCTCAAATGTTTTAAAAAATCATATTCACTGTCCCAACTCCTAAACGTTAAAGAAAGCCCAGCAGAAAAGCCTGAGAATGACTATGGAAAGCAGTGGCCTTTTCCTTCCTGGCGTATTTTAAAAGCTAATACCAGTGAGGTGCTGACAGAAGCCGTGGTTTAGAGAGAGAAACAACCTCCAGCCGGAGCCCGCCTCTGTCTGTCCTGAGTACCGCGGTACTGTGACTTCTCCTGTCATAGTTTATCTGTCTGTTCTGTGTCCTGGAATGTATTCTCTGAGCAGCTTTTCTTTGCTCGTCTTTCTGTACCGGAATTCCGCACAGTGCCTGGCATTCAACAAGCGCTGACCAAGTGAACAAGGCCCCAAGAACTGATGGGCTCAGCTGTGTTCTGAGAACATGTGGATTCACTGGCCATCCTTTACCTGGCCAGTGCCAAGATCCATCACTGAGAAGATTAATTATTAGAAAGATCAACTTACTTATTACAAAAATGAAAACAATGACTTTATGTGTCAAAGTTACTCTTCCTGGCTGGTCAGGTTATATATACTTTCCTAGCCTCAGTTTCCTCATCTGCAAAGTGGGCACAATAGGGATAACACCACCTACAGTTCCCCAGGCCTGAGGCTCCCCAGCTCTGGCAGTACTCAGTGAGTGCTCAGCCTCCTTCCACCCCTCTGTTTGTGGAAGCGACCAGGGTGCCACTCTCTTACTCACCTTGCATGAATTTATAGTATCGAGCAAATCAGCCTTTTTTTCATTTATAGGCACTTCTGCTATCTCCTTCCCTATTAATTCACCTGACTGATAGCCCATTGTTGTTTCAAACGCTGGATTTGCATACTGGGGGGTGGGGGGAGACAAAAGAGAAAACATCAAGTGAATTAAAAGGAATGCTGAAAAGAGAACAATCAACCTAAACCATCATACTTTCCCCCCAGAAAGCCCAGGAGCCTGGAGCTCACTATGATGGTTCTCAAGCTACAAGAGCACAACCCCAGGAAACCCTGGAGTCTGGAGAAGCCTCTGCTCTGGTGATGCTGGGCTGGGCTTGCTGACACGTTCTCCTGAGGTCCAGGGAGGGCGACAGGCTCGCTCGCACTTAAACGCCCTTGGAGGAAACTAGCATGGAGACACCTGGGGCTGCTTGCACAAAGCCTGCTGGGATTACGACACTGAAAGAAAGCATCTTCTGGGAATCTGACCCACCCAGCCCCTACTTCCAAAAGTCACTTAGCTCCTCCCAGGTCTCAGTCTGCACATCTGTTTAATGGGGATGAAACATTTATTTAGCTTCTTTCACATGATGCAAATGAAAAATGAGTTTGGAAAGCAGGCTGTGACAGAGGAAGTGTTTACAAATATAAGGCTTTACAGTTAAGTTTCACACAGGACTGTAAGAGTACAAGAAAAGGCCTGGGAAAGCTGTGTGTGTGCTAATAAAAGTAACAAATAATGACGATGATAAACAACAGTCATGCTGTTTGAGGTTTATTTTCCTTGCTAGGCACCACAGCAAGCAAGTTACACACATTAACTCATTTCAGTCCTCATAACTTCCTTACGAAAGACACGTGGTTGTCAGCATTAATATTATTCCCATTTGTACAGATGAGAGAGCAGATTCAGACAGATTGAGTAACCTGCCCGAAGATGCTCAGCTCGGTAGAGGCCGAGAATAATGGAACGCAGGCCTGACTGATATCAAGCCTGTGCTCTCAACCAGGGGCCAGTGTCACGTCTCAGGGCACCGACTCCTCAATGTGGACATCATCAGGCTCTTTACCAAGAAAGTCACAGTTAAAGTGAAGAACTGCAGTGCTCACTACTAAAATCAAAGTGGGGCTCATTCTCAGACACAAGGAACACGCCCCTGGCACATCTAGAACACGTGTTACCTGTCTGCTGTTATATGAAAGCCACGTGACCCTCTTTTACTTTTTAATTTTATTGAAGTCTAGTTGATTTACAATATTGTGTTTTCACTGTACAACAAAGGAAATCAGTTATACATATATCCATTCTTATTTAGATTCTTTTCCCATAGAGGTCATTACAAAATACTGAGTAGAGTTCCCTGTGCTATACTATAGGTCCTTGTTATCTATTTTTTTAAAGGTTATTTCTTTTACTGTGAACCGGTTTTCAATGAAAACTATATTATCTTAAGTCACTTATATGAAGCCACTTTGTTAAGTAACTACTAGATTATTTTTGAAATTTTGAATAGTGTCCAGTAAATTTCTATAGTTTCTATAGTAAACTACCATCAAAAACACTTAAGAAAGGAAAGCACACACAGCCCTTATGGGCAGGGCCTCTCCTTGTTGCAACAGTCTCTCCCCACCCGGCTCCAAAATTCTGGATAAAAGCCCCTCCTTGCATAATAAATAAACAAGCAAAAAGGAGAGAAAAAATAAATGCCAGTGCCATATGTCTACAGAATACTTTCTAGCACATTAAGTAATTATTAGAAACTTTTCTTACCCCAGAGGGAACTTATCTTAGACTTTGTATTTCACAGATTTTGTTCTGATAAACCTCTAAGGAAAAACTGGTCCCTTGAACTTCAAAGAGAGAAAGAAAAAAAAAATACTGAAGGGGTTCAACCCTAAAAATGCAAACAAACCAGAAATGCAGGACAAACCTCCAAAATAACAAACCTGGATAATGTGGTCTTCACTTGTAATTTCAATTGCTTCTTGACTTTTCTCTAACGCAGCGAACATTGAATTACAAGCCCTTTATGGGTAGAAAAGAAAAAGGACTGATTAATATAAATATTATAAAATGAATTCTAGTCTTGGAATATTACGTTAACTTACTTAATTGAGTTATTTGATTATAAAGGTAACTGATGCTAACTTGAGAAAAAGAAGGGGGGAAGATTAAAAAGCAGAAGGAAGAAATAAACACCTCCTGCAACCCCGCCACTTGGGATCATGCCTCTGTACAACTTGGTGCTCTTCTTTCCATTCTAAGGACAAGCGGACCAGAGGGGGCCCACACAAGGGTCACAGCACAGCCCTTCACTGGCCGTGGGGAGTGCCTGAGCCTCCCCCGGTTTCTCCCTTCTCAGCATGTGCAGAGTCCTCAAGAGGACTCAAAAAGAAAGTGAACGCGAGTTCCCTGCACAAAACCTGGCAGAAAAGAGGCGGCCCATCGTCTGCAGCTACCATCTTCAACTAACTCTTTTCACAAAACAGATTATCAGGATCACTGGCTTTGTTCCCTGCTTCTACTTAGCCTTATATTGCGAGCATTCTCCCTGTCCTTGGTAGCTGAAAACATTTTTGAGTTACACAGGTAACAACAGTTTTAATTAGAAAATGAAAATAAATGAAATACTACATCATACCCACTGGGAGAGTTGGTAAGGAACCCTCATACACTGCTGGCAGGAGTGTAAAACGATACAGCTGCTTTGGAAAACAGTCTGGAAACAAGCTGTTAAGCACAGTTACCGAGTGTAAAACGATACAGCTGCTTTGGAAAACAGTCTGGAAACAAGCTGTTAAGCACAGTTACCGAGTTTACTCCTAGGTAGTAGGTACCCTACAGAAACGGAAACATACATTCACAGAAAAACCTACAGCCCACAAGTGGAAACAACCCTAATGTCCATCAGCTGATGAATGGATGAATAAAATGTGATACGTCCATACAATAGAATACTATGCAGATATAAAAGGAAACACAGTCCTCACATGTGCCATCATATGGATGAATCTTAAAAAACATTATGCTAAGTTAAAAGAAGCCAGTCACAAAAGGACCACATATTGGATGATTCTATTTTAATTAAATGTCCAGAGTAGGCAAATCTATATATACAGAGAAATTAGATTAGTGGTTATCTAGGGCTGGAGGTCATGAAATGTTCTAAAATTGTGGCAGTGGTTGCACAACTCTGTGAATATACTCAAAGCCACTGAACTAGGTACTTTAAATGGGTGAACTGTATAGAATGTGAATTGTATCTCAATAAATCTGTTTAAAAATAAATGAGATTAAATCATCTGAAATCCCAACACCTACACAAATCAATTGGTTTTCTAGGCAATTTCTTATATAAATATATATGCTATATATATATGTATTTATAAAAATATAATCATACCCTAGTTTTATAATCTTGTCCC